>BJCM01206485.1:0-21476 GCA_018326385.1 Flaveria bidentis | reverse complement strand
TTCTACTTTATGTACTTTATCTTTTTTGTAATAGATAAGGATGTGAGCTATGGCATGTCATAGTCATAAGTCAAAAGGCAATCTGCCTTTTGACTCTACAATTGATTTTGTTTGTGTCTAGTCAATTGTATCCAGCTGGTTTTCAAAGTATAGCCAGCTGTAGGATGTAGTATAAGTATCTCATGTTCTTGTATCTTCTAAATATGCTTTGTAACACTTGTAATAGAACACAGAGAAAGCATATACTGCATTCTTGAAAACCATACACTTGTGTTCTTGGTGTTCTGTCTCTTGCATTACTTGTGTTCTTAGTATCTCAACTTGGTTAATCCAGTTTACTATTTGATTAAAGTTTAGTTAATCTCCTCTTTGTGTTGTTATGTTGTAACTTACACCCTTCAATGATCCTACAGAGCTACATCCAAGGAAGCCCATTCCAAGAGACAAGCTCCTCTCAAGCCTTTGTGTCTATTTATGAATGCAGTGGCAACTTTCTCTTCACTCTTGAAGACATGGATTGTATCCATCCAAATGATCTGGAGTACATGGAGATAGTCCTACAAATGGCTCTTCTCACTCATAGAGGCAAGAAGTTCTACAAGAGGATAGAAAGAAAGTTCCCTAGCAATTCAACGAGTAGAAAGTTTTGGCTAGACAAAAGAAGAGTGAAGCGTTACAACTGTAACCAAATGAGACATTTTTCTAGGGAGTGCAAGGCACCAACAACAAATGGTGGCCAAGAACAAACCTAACCAAACTACACTAATGGAGCTCCCTTGAGAAGCCCAAGCAGCAAGCTGCAGTTGCTGTTGAAGGAGGAGGCTTTGATTGGATTTTCCAGGATGAAGATGCAAATCCAAACCAAGCACTAATGGTCACTAATTAAGAAGAAGCCAACGTATTGGAACATATTTGTACCTCTGAATGTATTGCTAAAGTTAACATATACAGGTGCTATAAGTTGGAGATGAGATCTGACCTTGAGTCCTTAAATATCTTAAAAAGTTGATTTTAAAAGAGCTGAAAATGATTATAAACTTAAAATAGATGATCTAGAAAAAAACATTTAAACTCTTAGACATGAACACACCAACTACAAGACTCAAATCAAAGATTTTATCACCAAGTTAACTGAATGCCAAGCTGAGTTTGTGATTAGCAATGCCAAGCTGAGCTTGTGATCAGCAAAGCCAGGGTAGAAAAATCTGTTCTTAAAGAAGAGACCTTCAAGAATATTATATCTTCATCCTTGCATGAAAAGGTTTGTTATCATAATAAGCAAGGACTATGATCTACTAAGATAGCTCCACCACACGCTCTACTATCTATAAGATCTCAAAGGTGTGGAACTTATCAAGATGAGCTTCTCGTTATAGAACATATTCAAGAAAAGGATGAAGAGGAGATAATAAAGGATGGATATGAGAAGAGTGAAGAAAATCATCCTAAAAAGGGTCATTATTATCCTGAGGAGAAGAAAGAATCATAGTGAGGAAGAACTTGATTGGAGCAGTCAAGAGAATATCAAAGAAGGTTCAAAAGATCAGCACCATCTTCAACTCCAAGTAGAAACAAGTCTTTATCTCTTCAAGATTTGAAGTGGTGAAAACTGAAGAATGACTATGGAATCTAGTACCAAGGGTTCTAGTTCATACCCAACTCATCCCTATGAAGAAAAGAAGGCTAATCAACTGTGTATCGTTGCTATACAACCAGAACCATTTATTTCCAAGAGCAAGCTTCACCCTAAGAAGCTTTCTGCATCATCTAGCAATATGAGATGAAAGTGGAAAGTGATCAAGCTCAACCTTCTACTCAAAACAAGACTCTCAGAATTAAGCCAGTTGATTGTATCATGTGGTAGTACTTCTCATCTTACCAAGGATTGCATCTACAATCCCAAAAGTACTATCCATATAACCAAGAAGAAGACTTTTGAGAAGAAGAAAATGAATATAGCTTTAGAAGGAAAATCTTTTTCTTTTTGGAGTTCCACAATGGAAAAAAAGACAAGTGAAAACTTGCCTTCGGAATAAAATTTGGTAACGGTAGAATGGAATGTTTCCGAAGTACTAAGGCTTGTTGCGCTGAAATCAAGATCTTCCAAAGGTCTAGTCTTTAAAACTTCTAAAGTTGACAAAACTTCCAAAGTGTTGAAGGTCAAGTTTAATCTTCCAAATATGGTGTGGAAAATAAAGGAAGACCAAGTGGCTAAAAGTTCTTCATCAACAAGATGAGTGGATCTTCAAAACCTGCATATATGATCAATCACTATTGCATTGTCTTCAATTTACTTTGACAAGCCCAAGACCAGAAAGGCTTGGGTTTTGAAATGTAACTAACTATCTCTTTTTATGTAGGAATAGCTAAATACCAAAAGGAATTTATTTATCATTGATAATGGCTATTCCAGGCACATGATAGGCAATGGCTCTTTGCTTTCAAACTTTGAGAAAATTGATGGAGGGCTAGTTGCTTTGGAGAAGATGTAGGTGGTTACATTACTAGGTGGGGCAGGGTCATAAATGGTAAGCACAACATTGAGAAGGTAAACTTTATCAAGGAGCTCGAGTACAATCTACTAAGTGTATTCTAATTTTGTGATCAGAGACACAACATGCTCTTCAATGAGTATGATCACATTGTTCTCAAGCCCGAGGTGATCATTCCTCAAGAGCATATCCTGCTTAGAGCCCCCAGAAAAGGAAACTTGTACAAGATGGATTGTAGGAAACATCCCCTTAAAAAGAAGTTTCCTCCTTTCTATCTAAAGCAGATAGTGATAAATCTTTCCTTTGGAATAAAGGAATGTGTCATCTAAACTTTAAAAACATAAATAAATTAATTAAAAATGATTTGGTAACTGGAATACCCAATAAAGAGTTTACATGTGATGATCAGTTTGTTACATGCCTGAAAGGGAAGCAACATAAGGTGTTCACAAGCTATAATAAAAGAACTCCATCACTACACCCCTACACTTATTCCACATGGATCTCATTGGCCTCTCTAGTGTAATGAATCTGGGAATAAGCTCATATTATTTGGTGATCAAAAATGATTTCACAAGATTCTCTTGGGTCTTCTTCCTTAGAACTAAGGATGAGACTCCAAAGATCTTGAAAAACTTCATTCTAAAATTTGAGAATCAATGTGACCACAAATCAAAACCATAATATATGATAAGGAACCAAATTCAAGAACCAAATCCTTGACAATTTTTGTGATGAAAAGGGTATTACAAGACAATATATATTTATCCGTTCTATTTCGCGTTTACTCATGATGAACTATCACCAGTCAAGACGAGGAAGAGGTAAAGAAGGAAGAATGGATCCGAACGAATGCATGGGCAGGTGAAATGCCGCAAAGTGAGCCCCGAAAACTATCAACCTATGACAGGCATTGGGTATTCCTTCATGATATATGGATAGAGGTGCACCATGTTGATAGGAATCGGCAAAGACCTTCGAGCTCCAGTTGAATCCGGAAAAGAACCAGGTTTTCGAGCTCATGGTGCACCTTTACTCATTCACTCTGAGTAAAGGAATCGGCAAAGACTTTAGTCCTAACACATTCTCCTTTACTCATTCACTCTGAACCTTCCTTAAGCCGGTAGGAAGGTGAGATAAATCTCCCCTCTTGCTGTAGTGCCTGTAACGAAGGAAAGACTATTCGAGACAAAAAGTAAGCCAGGGCTAAGCTAGTGAGGGTAGTATTTTATCATGGTGTAGTGCTCCCTAAATTTTTTTAGCAAAATGGTGTTGTTGAGAGGAGAAATAGGACGCTTATTGAAGCTGCAAGAATCATGTTGTCTAACTCTAAACTGTCCATCACCTTCTGAGCAAAGGCAATCAATACCGTCTGCAATGTAAAGAACATAGTTTTAGTAGTTAAGACTCATGATAAGACTCCTTATGAGCTATGGTACAAAAAGAGACCTTTTATTGGTTTTCTCAGATCATTTGAATGTCCTTGCACCATCTTGAATACCAAAGATTAAGTAGCCAAGCTTGTTGAGAAATCGGATGATGGACAATTTATTGGATAATATTCTCAAGCTAAGGCTTATAGAGTATACAATCTCAGAACTAGAGTAGTTGAAGACTCAGCCAATGTGACCTTCAATGAGCACACTCCTAGTGTGAAAGGTTCTAGTCCTAATTGGCTATTTGATCTTGATTTACTTAGTAACTGTTATAACAAATCTTATGAGAATATTTTAGGATCTACATTTAACTTATCAATAGGAGATCCTGACCCAAGATTGGAATTGAGAAGACCAAGCAAGAACACTACTTTAGCTCCAGTGGTAACTAACCTTGTAGATGGAGTTCCTATAAGCACAACTATGACAAATTCAGCTAATACATTTGAGGTGCCTATAAATTCTAGCTCAAAGGCATAGATTTCAAATGAATGAACTTCTAATATAGTAGCAAATAATGGCGGTGATAGTGATCAAGAATTTCTTGATGCTGATAATCACTCCATGGAAGACAACATCAATGATGTCACACACTCATTAGATCAAACTTCTCTTAATAAGTGTGCCGATATGGTGGGTTATACTCCATTCCCATATCTAAATTTCATAAATTTGGATCTATCTAATTGACTTGTTGTGATTTCTCAACTCATAATCCACAAGTCACACCCCACTATAAACATCATTGGAGAAATTGACACAAGGGTGAGAACAAGAGGACAAACCCATGACAAAAATGTTTGTGTATATTCTTGCTTGTTGTACTAGATAGAGCCCAAATAAGTTGATGAGGGTTTGAAGGATGGTAGTTGGATGAAGCAATGCAGGAGAAGCTTTTCTATTCAAAAGACAAAAGATTTGGAACTTATGTCCTCGTCCTCAAGGGAAGACCACCATAGGTACCAAATGGGTGTTTAGGAACAAGAAGGATGATGGAGGATTTTTCAACAAGAGCAAAGCTAGACTAGTTGTTCAAAGACACACACAAGAAGAGGGATTGACTATACAAAATTTTCTACTCCAATGGCAAGACTTGAAGGTGGTAAGATATTCCTTGCTTTCGCTGCATCCAAGGATTTCAAGGTCTACCAACTAAATTTCAAGTGTGCTTTTCTATATGAGGTGATTGATAAGAAGGTGTATGTCAAACAATCATCTGTATTTGCAGACCCAGATCATCCTGATTTTGTCTACAAGCTTGATAAAGCTCATTATGCGCTGCACCAAGCTCCAAGGAAGTGGTATGAGACACTATCTCAGTATCTCTATCAGCATGGCTACAAGAGGGGTACTATATATGGAACACTCTTCATCAAAGGAACATTAAATGACTTGATGTTGGTTTAAGTTTATGTAGATGACATTATCTTTGCGTCACATAATCCAAAGTTCTGGAAAGACTTTGAGAAGCTGATGAAAAATAGATTTGAAATGAATTTCTTTCTAGGAATTCAAGTGAAGTAGGTGGACAATGGCATCTTTATAAGTCAGTCAAAGTATGTACAAGACATAATTTCCCTTGAACCTGAACTTGTGGAGGAATGTGTAGATGAACATCTATATAGAGCTATGATTGGATCTCGTATGTTCCTTATAGCCAGCAGGCCTGATATCATGTTTCCTTATAGTGACTATGGTGGCTACAATATTACGGAAAAGTCTACATCTGGGGGATGTCAATTCCATGGTGGAAGGATAGTCTGATGGCAATGCAAGAAGCAATCATGTGTGTCTGGATCAACTATTGAAGCTAAATACATTGTTGCTGCTACCTGTTGTGCTAATGCTTTGGATTTAGAATCAGAAGCTAGACTATGGATTCAACTTCATAGAGACTCCAATTCACATAGACAAAAAACAATGCTATCTCTATCGCAAAAAATCATGTGCGGCACTCAAGGACAAAAGACATCAATATCATGTATCTGTTAGTCATATTTTTAGTCATAAATTATAGTAATTTAAAGTATATTTCCATATATATTGCATGCATTCTTCATTTATATTAAATAATAGTAGTTTTTGTGGGATGAAATCTACTTTGATGTGTTTTGCTTAATTTTGTAGGTTATGTAATTGGGAGAGAATATTTCAAATATTATTGAAGAAATCTTGAATTTAAAAGAGTGCAGGAAATTTCCTTTATTATAGGAATCCTAGTTGAGTAACGTTTATCATCATAATCTTTTAAATAAAATATATAACAAAAACACAAAAAGAAAGGGATTTGAAGAATCAAAGGGATTTGAAAAATCAAAGGGATGATATTGAAAAGGACTTTTGGAGGGAGGGAAAAGGCATCTTGGAAGCATCGGGGAGTCGACCAAAAAAAAGAAAAAAAGCATCTTGGAAGCATAAGGGAGGAATTAATGTTTTGGGGGAATTGAGAAGGCAATTGAGTTACTGGTTTTATTTATATTTTGGTTTCGTAAGTTTTCCTTCTTGTTTTGATATTAACCTAGCCCTCATGTCCGACTAGGGCACTTTTTGATTTCAACATTAAGGTTTAATTTCTATAATTTTGGTTTGAACTTATGTGAAGCAATTATGAGTTGTTTTTATTTTGATGGTTTGTTTGTTTGATTCTTAATCTTAAACCCGGATCTAATTTGGTATATATTAGATTGTTAATAAAATTAGTCACTTTATTAATTTCTCTAATAAAGTGCTTCAAGATTAAAAACCCTAATAAAGTTTTAATTTTTTATATAAGGAACAATTATTGGTTTGAGTTTGTCTATGAATTCATCCTCGTTATAGAATCACACAATCTAGTTAAGCATACCGAACGACGTGTGTGTTTAATTATAATCGATACTTCTATTGTTGCAACCCGCACGCTATGATCCGAACGACATGAACTTAGAGTAGCGGGTTGACTCCAATCAACGAACCGCGATTGATTAGACATTAGATAGAGTGGATATTGAATGGTGTGATATGTAGTTATGATGAAAATCATTAATTGAAAATTTTCATTGCACCGTAATCATGAATGATTGTAAGCCAAATTGAGTCAAGAAATTACCTTAGTGTTGGAATTAGTTTTTATATTTGAATTTACTTCACCATTTAATTAACAATTATAGTAATCCCTTTTTCATAATTAAAAAAATACAAAAACATGTCAATTAGCAAAACCTTAACAAGGCCGCGTGGAATTTCCTTTACTGTTTTGACACGACTGTGTCAGCTCACTAGAAATTTTCTACTTTTTGCAATTTTCTTTTAGTTTTAGTTTTTAATTAAAACTCACACCTTGTTTAGTTCATAATTAATCAAAGTAACTATGCTAAAATGTTTTTGATATAAAATAATTGACACGTATCCCTAAGGACACGAACCCTACTTCTGCTCATACTTTTCTTAGTGTGTGCACGGTAGCTCTAGTCGAACAAACCCTTAGACAATGGGCAACCCACGATGTTACCCAAAAACTCCTCTGCATAAACTACCCTACTATGGTGAACTTTGAGCTGAAATCTGGTCTTATTCACTTGTTACACTCTTTTGAGGCCTTAAGAATGAAGACCATCATAAGTTTCTCAAGGAATTACATATTGTGTGTTCGGGAATAAAGCCACACAATGTCACTAAAGACCAAATCAAGCTTAGGGTGTTCCCCTTTTCTATGCAAGATTCTGCTAAAGAATGGTTATATTACCTAACACTGGGGTCGGTAAACACATGGAATGATCTTGAAATACAGTTCTTAGATAAGTACTTCCTGGAAGTCAAAGCTTCTATTCTATACAAGGAGATCATTGGGATCAAACAAGCAAAAAGAGAAGCTTTGCATACTTATTAGGAAAGACTCAAGAAGTTATGTGCTCGATGCCCACAACATGGTATCTCAGAACAACACTTTTCTGAAGGGTTGGCACCACTAGAGAGGCGTTTGATAAATGCTTCAAGTGAGGGAGGTTAACTTGATGAAACACCAACCTAACTCAAAGCCTTGATATCCTTTATAGCCGAAGATACCAAACATTCTTCACAAAAAGATGGATGGTATGATGATGTACCATGGGCGGTTAAAGAAGTGAGCACTCCTCACATAGTAAGTCAACTTACTAAATTGACTAAAGGTGTAATGCAACTTACAAAAGGCAAGGAAAATTGAGCAAAAAACCTCGAGCGTGTGGAATATGTTTACAATTTGGACACCCCACCAACATGTGTCCCACACTTCAAGACGATGCTGAACAAGCACAAGCAATAGGATGGTATCCATGGCAGAATTCAAGACCTTATGAACAACCCAGAAATAATAAAAATTGAGGACAAGCACCCAATGTTGGTGCGCTACAAAGACCCCCACAATTCCATCAAAGACCTTCATTTCAGATGCTAAACAATCAACAAAACTTTCAGCCTTGCAAACAACAACAATAAGGAAGCTCAAATATTTTTAGAAGATACTATCAAGAGTTTAGCAACCAACACACACGTTCCAATAAGAGACAGAAGCATTCCAGTAGGAAACAAAGGCTAGCATCAAGAACTTGGAGTAACAAATAACGCAATTGGCCATCTCGGTAACCAAGATAGAATTTCAAGGTAAACTACTTGCCTAAAGTGAAACAAATCCCAAGCATAATGCTTGTTCAATTACCTTGAGGAGTGGAAAGATCAATGACGATCTAGAAATACAAGAGGATGAAAAGGAGATTGTGGTTGAAAAGAATGACATGGAAAAGAAGGATAAACCAAAACCTGATAAAATTAAGGCAAAGTTACTCATCCACCTCCATTCCCTTCAAGACTAAAACGTAAACAAAATCAAAGGGAAGAAAAAGAGATTATGGAAACATTCTGTAAGGTAGAGGTAAGCATACCATTACTTGATGCAATAAAACAAGTTCCTAGATATGCTAAGTTTTTAAAAGAACTTTGCACATCTAAGAAAAAGCTTAAAGGTAATGAAATAGTTAAGGTAGGTGAAAATCTTTCTACAGGTTTATAAAAAAGATTACCACCAAAGTGTAAGGATCTGGGTGTCTTTACGATTCCTTGCAAATTATGGAATCTTAGCATACCTCGAGCCATGCTCAACCTTGGAGCCTCCATAAACGTCCTACCATACTCTATTTTTAAAACACTTAATGTAAGAGCGTTAAAGAGGACCGGGGTAGTCATTGAATTGGTCGATCGTTCTATAGTATACCCAAAAGGTGTATTAGAGGATGTATTAGTCCAAGTGAATGAATTGGTATTCCCAGCTGATTTTTGTTGTTTAGACATGGAAGATGATGATATCTCAAATTCATGTTCCATTTTATTAGGAAGACTATTTTTGAAAACCACAAAGACAAAAATTGATGTTTGTAGTGGCACTCTTTCAATGGAATTTGATCATGACGTTATCCACTTTAATATATATGATGTTATGAGATATCCAAGTGATGTTTCTTCTTTGAATTTGGTAGATGTTATTGAATCTTTGATTGATGATTGTTTTGAGTTATCTAACCATGATGTTCTAGCAATGGTGTTAAATAGAAGCAATGATGAAGTAACAACAAAAGAGCATACTAAAAAGTTCAAGCTTGGGGAAGAGTTGATGGAAGTATTAACATTTATAGAGGAATAGAAGAAAGCAAGGTATGAACCACAAAAAATGCAACTTCCAACTACTAACCAAAAGCTTCTTCCATCTATTTTGCAGGCACCCGAGCTAGAGCTTAAGGCCCTCCTTAATCACCTAATGTATGCACTCCATGGAGAGAAAGAAACTTTACCGGTGATCATATCCAATAAGTTGACAAGTGAGAAAGAAAAAAGTTGATCAACACACTCAAGTAATACAAGGAAGCAATTAGGTGGACCATAGGCAACATAAAAGGTTTGAGCCCATCACTTTGAATGCACAAAATCCTAATGGAGGAGGATTACAAGCCAACAAGATAAGCACAAAGAAGATTGAATCCTGAAACGATGGAGGTTATGAAGAAGGAGATTCTAAAGTTGCTAATTGCAGGCATGATCTACCCTATTTCTGATAGCAAGTGGGTAAGTCCCGTGCAAGTTATGCCTAAGAAAACAGGTATAAATGTGACTAAAAATGAATAAGGTGAAATGGTCTCCACTCGTGTCCGAAGCAGGTGACAGGTGTGTATTGACTATAGAAGGCTAAATGCCTTGACTCACAAGGACCACTTTCCACTACCGTTTATCGATAGAAAGATTAGTAGGTAAGTCCCACTATTGTTCCTTAGATGGGTATTTTGGTTTTCATCAAATACCCATTACACCAGAGGACCAAGAGAAAACAACTTTTACATTCCCTTTTGGCACATTTGTGTATCGGCGGATGCCCTTTGGGCTTTGAAATGCCCCCGCCATGTTCCAAAGGTGCATGGTAAGTATATTTTCTAATTATGTTAAGGTAACAATTGAAGTTGTCATGGATGGTTTCACCGTGTATGGGAATTCTTTTAAAGAATGTTTGGAGAACTTGACTAAGATTTTAAAAAGATGCATTGAGACTAATCTTGTTATAAATTATGAGAAATGTCATTTCATGGTTGATCAAAGTCTTATTTTAGGTCATGTTGTCTCTTCAAAAGGTTTAGAGGTCGATAAAGTAAAAATTAAAGTTATTAAATTTTTACCTTATCCTAATAGTGTGTGCGAAGAACGTTCTTTTCTTTGTCATGTAGGATTTTACCGAATATTTATCAAAGATTTTTCCAAGATAACAAGACCAATGTGTGAGCTTTTACAAAAAGATGTAAAATTTGTGTTTTTCGAAGCGTGCAAGCAAGCTTTTGATACCTTGAAAACTTCATTGGTTAGTGCACCGATAATCCAACCGTTGGATTGGAGTTTACCATTTAAGATCATGTGTGATGCAAGCAATCATGCGGTAGGAGCAGTATTGGGTCAAAGGAAGGATCAAGTACCACATGTGATCTATTATGCTTCAAGAACCTTAGACCATGCTCAAAGCAATTACTTAACCACAGAAAAAGAGCTTTTAGCTATTGTTTTTCCTATAGAGAAAATTAGAAAATATTTATTGGGTACTAAAGTAATTGTATATTCTGATCATGCAACTTTGAGGTACCTTATGACTAAAAAGGATGCTAAACCTGACTTATTAGATGGGTGCTCTTACTTCAAGAATTCGACTTGGAAATCAAAGACAAAAGTGGAAAGGAAAATGTTGTGGCGGATCACCTAAGCAGGATTATAAACAATGAGGAACCAATGCCCTTAAATGACTCATTCCTATATGAACATTTATTTGCTACTCAAATCACCACTCCTTGGTATACAGATATTGTAAACTGCAAAGTGGAAAATACTTTTCCCTTTAATCTTTCCTGAGCGTGAAAATATAAGATAGAAAGGGAAGCAAGAATATATGTTTGGGATGAACCATACCTTTGGAAGTATTGCGCCAATCAAGTTATAAGAAGATGCGTTGATATGAGTGAGGTACCTTCTATTCTAGAATTTTGTCACTCGCAAGCTTGTGGCAAGCATTTTGGCCCAAAACATACGACACATAAGGTACTCGATTCAGGTTTCTATTGGCCAAGTATATTTCTTGATTCATATATATTTTGCAAATTTTGTGAACGATGTTAGAAAATAGGTATTTTAAAATCTAAAGATCAAATTCCCCTCACACCCATTCATGTATGTTAAATCTTTTATGTATGGGGCATTGATTTGTAGGTCCCTTCCTATCATCATTTGGTAACATTTATATATTATTAGCCGTGGATTACATCTCCAAATGGGTAAAAGCAAAAGCCACAAGGACTAACGATACTAAAGTTATTTCAGGTTTTATTAAAGCTAATATCTTTAGTAGGTTTGGCATACCAAGGGCATTCAGAAGTGACAGAGGATCACACTTTTGCAACAAGACGGTCGAAAAACTTTTCAAGAAATATAGCATTACATATCGTGTGTAAACAGCTTACCATCCACAAATGAATGGTCAAGCAAAGATTTCTAATCAGGAGATAAAGTCAATACTTGAGAAGACGGTTAACCAAAATCGTAATGATTGGAGCTTGCGTTTGGATGATACATTATGGGCATATCACACCACCTATAAAACACCCATAGGTATGTCACCTTTTCGTCTCGTATATGGAAATGCTTGTCATCTTCCAATTGAATTAGAGCACAAGGTTTTTTGGGCCATTAAGCAATTCAACATGACGATTGATGAAACCAAGGTTTACCGTAAGCTACAAATTCAAGAGTTGGAAGAAATTCGTAGTAATGCTTTTGTGAACTCTCAAATTTACAAAGGCAACACCAAAACATATCATGATAAGGTAGACTTGCAAAAATCTTACATCGTAGGTCAAATGGTTTTGTTATTTATCAAAACTCAAGTTATTTCTTGGAAAATTACAGTCCCGCTGGGTCGGGCCGTTTATGATTACTGATATTTTTGCTCATGGTGCAGTGGAAATTACAAGTGAATAAACAGGGAAAATGTTTAAAGTGAACGGGCATAGGTTAAAATTTTTTATGAAGGATTCCAAAAAAAGGTGACCTAATGTGATTGAAGAATCCAAACTACGAACATTAAAAAGGACTGTCTAGCCAAAGATGTTAAAGACAGGCGCTATGTGGGAGGCAACCCGTATTTTGTTTGTTTTATTTCTATTTTTTATTTACTAAAAAAAAGAAAAAGGGTTGTCAAGCAGTGTCAAATAGTAAGTTAAAAATGACCATGTAAAAAAATTTGACAAAAATTCAAAACAGACGCGTCAGGTTTTAGTTTAATTTAGAAATTCCAGAACCTTAAAACGGTCGTGTTATTCTTAACATGACCGCGTCGAGCTGTTGTTTGATTTAAACAAAAGAAAAAAATAGGGGAAGGGGATATTTCAGTTAAAATCCCTAAATCTAAACCCTTACCCATTGCCATCCCTCTTTCCCTCTAACTCACCCCCACAACCACCACCGTTCTCCTCCTACTTTCGACCGCCCCACCTCACACCTGCGGCGACCACTATCCACTGCGATCCTTCACAACCATCCCCCTCATCTCCCACTGCACAACCATCCCCCTCATCTCCCGTCGCACAACCATCACCATCGTGGCAACCTCCAACCATCATTTGCCCACCATAATTACCATCATTCAATGTATCCCAACACATTCCCCCTATTGTCCAACACATTAACCTTTGTTTCCACTCCAGTGCTAACAAATCACATATCAAAATGGTTCGCAAGAAAACACAAGTCCCGTTGCCAGCTTGAGTGTCCAGACACGTGCGAAATGCTTTACGCGCACAACAGGGAGCATTTTCTAGATAACACGAAGCTGGTACGTCACGACGAACCCCAAGATCCATAACTATAGCACCTAATGATGATAATCTATTATTCATTGATGAGGATCAATGAACGAGGTTCGATGTTCTACACAAAAAAGTCATGGTTAACACTAGATTTGTAGACGCTGATGCCATGAAAGCAATTAGGGTTTACTGTGGTGTTAAGAAACTATTCACCAACATCAGGTGGGAAGGATTGTTTGATTGGGACGATGATGGCTACAAATAAATGACCACCAAGTTCTTAAGTTCGGTTGAATTCAAAGATGATGTGTTGTATTTTCGGTTGTTCAATAACTCTGACAATCTCACTGTTAATTAGATATGTGGTATGATTCATGTTCCTACTTAGGATACCTTCGTCTCCGATGCACCCACTCATCCTGATTTCAATGTTAAAGACTTTTTGGGAGGCCATTATGGATAAATGGATGTATGTTGCCACTAATTCAAAAGCATCCCATATCGTATATCCAATACTTCGAGTTATACATCGGCTCCTCTCCAACATCATAGACTACCTAAAAGACACCGGAGGCATCACTCAACTTGAGCTCTATCTCTTATGGTGCATGATTAACCCCAGCCACAAAAGCTAAACTTTGCCCTTTATCTTTGCCACAAGTTAATACACATGGCATAATCTACGGCTGGACGGATTCATTATGGTTCCATCATCACCATCCTCAGACGTCATTCCATAGCTAATCTGCATCTACCAATGGCATTGAAAAGATTAAAAGGGTCGTAATATGACGACAGGGTCGAAACGGAGAATATGTAGTTGTTCCAAATCCATTTTCACACTCAGATTTAGTTGAAAGGAACTCAGAAGTAAAGATACCTCGTTATCTTCGAAGACACTCATCATTTATTGTACTTAGCTGAACCAATGAAAGCAACACAATGGCTACTCCAAGGGAACTACCAACAAGGTTTTGGAGATCAAGCCGATGATGTAAATGAAGAAAATAATCGTAGCCCGAGAAATGCATCAGCTACTCCCTACCTAACGGATCATCATGAGGAGTACATGGCCCGTTTCACCTCATTTGATACCATGTTATCTGATGTTCGTCAAGACATACCTCATGTCTGAGGGGAACTCCACAACCAAGGGGCGATGCTATGCCTCATGTATGATCGCCAACAAGAAATGGGTCACGTAGTTTCAGCCTTACACGAGCTCTAAGTTGAACACCCTCCCCATCCGCCCCATCAACCACCACCGTAATTTCCATCCCACTCTCTACTCCAAGCCTCGAGGAGGACACTGAATTCAAAGCTTGGGGAGATGTAATTTTTACTTCTTTGTGTCTTACTTTTCATTTAATTACATATTGCATTTAGGGTTGCATCATAGTCATGTTAATATCAGGATTGCATTGCATTTAGTCAATTGTTGTCATGGTAATATTAGGTATGCATCACATTAGTAAAAAAAGAGGAAGAAGGTAATTCCTTCGTAGCCTTGGGAAAGATTTTGAGAATAACATGAAAAATGATATTACCCTTTATTGTGTCAATCGTAGGTTGTGTATACAAATATGTTGATAGTAATAAATAGACAAATGTGCTCTGTTATGCTAGTACCCTTTATTCTTGGGTTTACAAAGATAAAACACCATATAGCCATGTGTGCCTAATGCCCGTTTGATCACATAAGGAGACAGAGACCTAGAAAAAATAGGTTGAGAGCCAAGTCCAAATGAATAAAAATATAGAAGAAAAAAATAGAAAATAAAAAAGGAGAAAAAATAAAAGAAAAAAGAAGTTAGTTATATGATAAATAAGCCGCAATAATGGCAAAAATCATTTGTGATCTCGTGTGATGAAAAATTGACCATTTGCTTTCTATAGTTCTTGGGGTTAGGAAGGTTTGCTTCGTGTGAAGAAATGTGTTGCCACACTTAAATTACTAATTTAACACGACTTAGTTGATGTGAAACAATAAATCCAGAACTAAAGGGTTAGAGGATCATAACTAGCAAATTGGGCATATTTGTTTATAAAAATCTTGAAAGCTGAATTTGTCTATAGAAACTGAAAATTAGCATAATAAGATGATTTCATACTCATATTTCTTATGTGGGACTAAGATTGATATTGCCAACATCCTAATTATATGACTATTTGTCTTTTTTTCACTTTTTGGTTTATTCCTACTCTTGACTTCCTTGAGAACAAGGAAAGGTTTAAGCTTGGGGAGATTTGTTAGTCATATTTTTAGTCATAAATCATAGTAATTTTCGAGTTTATTTTAGCTTATATTGCATGCATTCTTCATTTATTTTAAATAATAGTAGTTTTTGTGAGATAGAATCTACTTTGGTGTGTTATGGTTGATTTTGTAGGTTATGTAATTGGGAGAGAATATTTCAAATATTATTGAAGAAATCTTGAATTTAAAAGAGTGCAGGAAATTTCCTAGTTTTTAGGAATCCTAGTTGAGTAATGTTTATAATCACAATCTTTTAAATAAAAGATATAACAAAACCACAAAAAGAAGGGATTTGAAGAATCAAAAAGATGATTATAAAAAGGACTTTGGAGGGAGGCAAAAGGCATCTTGGAAGCATCAGGGGAGGAATTAATGGTTATGGGAAATTGAGAAGGCACTTGAGTTATTGGTTTTAGTAATATATCGGTTTCGTAAGTTTTCCTTCTTGTTTTGATATTAATCTAGTCCTCATGACCGGCTAGGGCACTTTTTGATTTCAACATTAAGGTTTAATTTCTATAATTTTGGCTTGAACTTACATGATATGATTATGAGATGTTGGTTTGTTTGTTTGATTCTTGATCTTAAACCCGGATCAAATCCGGTATATATTAGATTTTTAATAAAATTAGCCAATATATTAATTTCTCTAATAAAGTTCTTCAACTTTTAAAACCCTAATAAAGTTTTGATTTTTGATATAAGGAACAATTAACGATTTGAGTTTGTATATGATTTCATCCTTATTATATAATCACACAATCTAGTTAAGCATACTGAACGACGTAAGTGTTTAATTGTAATCGATACTTCTACCATTGCAACCCACACACTAAGATCCGAACAGGGTGAACTTAGAGTAGCGGATTGGCTCCAATCAACAAACCGCGATTGATTGAATATTAGATAGAGTGGATGATGTCTAATATCGATACAAATCATTAATTGAAAATTGTTATTGCACCGTAATCGTTAATGACCGTAAGCCAAATTGAGTCAAGAAATTACCTTAGTGTTGGAATTAGTTTTTATATTTGAATTTACTTCACTATTTAACTAACGTTTTTAGTAATCCCTTTTTCATAATTAAAAAATACAAAAAAACATCAATTTTTGTTTTTCCAGCAGTACCTTAACACGGTCGCGTGAAATTTTCTTTACAATTTTGACAAGGTCGTGTCAGCTCAGTGGAATTTTTCTACTTTTTTGCAATTTACTTTTAGTTTTAGTTATTAATTAAAACCCACACCTTCTTTAGTTCATAATCAATCAAAATAACTATAGATACATGTGTATCTAGTTTATGAGCTTAATGTAAATGTCTTTCATGTCTTACACATACGTAATGAATGGGTTCAATGATATATAATATGTAGTTGATGTTTATAATGTTTAATATTTCATAGTATTATTGTATTTTAAAGTATAATGAACTTACTATATAGGTTTGAGGTTGTTGTGCATGGTTCTTAGCCAATAATGATTGAGAATGTGTTCAACCTAGTCGTATGAGTCTTCATGCGAATGGATCATGCTTATGAACCATACGCATGAATACATCATGCTTATGGACCAGTCGCATGACTGAACCAGGAGACTGGATCAGTTGCACGATTGAGACATAAGATTGACTCAGTCGCACGACTGAACCTTCAATCGTGCGTATGGATCAATCACATGATTCAGTCGCACGACTGAACTATGCTAATGGTTTAGTCATACGATTGGAAACCTATAACTACAAATACCACTTAATTCGTGGAAAAAGGTAACAATTAAGAGATACTTGATAATACACGAACCCTAGCCGTCAAGAACGTCCAAGGAAGGTTGTCTAACTTCATAGATCATTTCTGATCGATCTCTATTCGTTCATAACGTTTAGTTTCAATCTTATATCGATTGGGTAATTGTTATCACTGATTGGATCACCAATCAAATAGGATTCCACACTATTTGATTCGGTATAAACGTTGAATCTGTTAGTATTCTATACGCATACGGTCCTGACAAGTGGTATCAGAGCTTCGGCTCTTGATTTCGCGTTTGATTCAATTAGGATTGTGTCAAAACTCACGTTTTAACTAAAAAATCATCTTTTTTAGTCTACTGGTGTTTTTCAATGTTTCCAGGCATCAAAGTTGAAGTTTTTCGTTATACGGCAGATTAGGGTTTCTGGGTAAATCGTAATTCGTGACAAAGTGTCAAAATTCGAAAATTTTCAAACACAGCAGCCTTCAGTCACACGAATAGCTCATTCGTACGATTGAGTCATCCACATTGTCCATTCATACGATTGAGTCATCCGCACGATTGAGTCATTCGCATTGTCCATCCGCACGATGGACTCATTCGTGTTGTCCATCCGCACGATTGAGTCATCCGCATTGTCCATCCGCATGATTGACTCATCTGCATTGTCCATTCGCATGACTAATCCAATCGCACGATTGAATTCATTCGCATTCTTCATTCGCAGGATTGAAGTTGTCCTGCTCAAAGTACAAAGTTCATACAAATGGAAGATTAGTTTTTATGCATTTACGGTCGGGAAGGACTCACGCATCCAGAATCTTCTACTTCTGGAAAATGAGATTGGGAATCACAATAAACCACCTAAGCTTATAACGTTGGATGACTATCCACACTGGAAACAATGGTTTGAGATTTATTTGAATGATGTTGATCCCAATCTTTGGACATCCATTGAGGCTGGTTACACAACACCAGTCAGTGCTAATGGTATGAAGTTAACATTAGGAGTGATGAATGACAATCAAAAGATACTCTTCAATTTTGAGAAGAAAGTCTATGCCCTGCTGACTGAGTCAATTCCGAAAGACATCTTTCACTAATTTTCTGAGAACAAGCAGGCCAAAAAGCTATGTGAGGCATTAGAGAAAAGGTATGATGGAAATGCGATGTTAAAGGCACTTAAGGCTAAAGCTCTCAAGAAGGAGTTTAATAACTTCTCCGCAATTGGGAATGAGAGCTTGGATGACAACATCGAAAGGTTCTACCATCTGATGAGTGAGCTGCACACTCATGGTGTAACGATGTCTATGGAAGATAAAGTTCCAAGCTTTGCAGATGGTTAGCCTGAGAAATGGGATTCATTTGTGTCCTACCTGAGACAGAATGATATACTTGCTACATCAGACATAAATGACTTCATCTTGAAGTTAAGGGAGGAGGAACTGAGGCTGAAATACAAGTCGAAGAAAGGATCTTATGTTCAGAATCCTTCACTCTACAACTCGGTTCCCAATCCAACTGGTTCAGGAGCACCACTTCAAACAGCTTTTGTGTCTAGTTCCACAGCTCCTTCTAAATCCACTGCTTCAGGACAAGAAACGTCTGGGTCATCGTTTACCAAATATCTAGTGCCTTAAGCCAATACAACAAAGTTGAAGACCAAGAATCTCGGTAATATCACAGTGGAGGTTGCAAAAGAGCACATGGATCTTCTAGCAGCAGTGGTTCAATCGTATGATGGTTTAGTTGCTCGGAAGATCGGAAATTGTCATCTTGCAGATGAAGACTACGAGCAGTTTGATGAGAACGAGCTGGAAAGGATGGATATCATGTGGGCTCTAGCAAGTGTAGTTAGACGAGCTAAAAAGTTCGTTAAGAAGACGGGTCAGAATCTTGTAGCCACAAAAGATACGACCTTTGGTTTCGACAAAACCAAGGTCACCTGCTTCAATTGTGGTGAAAAGAGGCATTTTAAACGTGAATGTGTGAAGCCCAAGAAAATAGGAAATGGTAACACATTTCCTACTTTCAACCGTCAAGACAAAGACATGGTTGGAACCAGTTCTGTAATAAAGAGACTAAAGCACTAACTGCCCAAGGTGATGAAGGACAAGACTGGTCCTTCTGATTTGTCTCTTCTTAAGAATCAAACATTGCTTATGTAGAAGCATTGGATGATGGGTCAGCCAGTGCAGGTGAGATTGCAGTAGAGCAAGCGATGTCAGATACAGAAGAAGCTGTGAATGTGGTAAACCACTTAGTTGAGGAAGAGCTCCGAGCTTCAAGTTCAGAATCTCCAACAACAGAAGATTCTACCTCTACATTAATGGCTGATTCAACTGACTCCTCACAGGTAAGTTCTTTAGATCAACTATTTAATAAACATGCTTGTTTAGAATGTGAAAAAATTAGGGAAAACATAGATCTAAAATTTGCTAGGTTATTAGAACACATTGATAACTTAGTAAATGACTTATAACTCTGCACTGAAGCAAATCATATATTAAAACAAAATGAGTGCAGTTTTAAAGAAAAAAATAGAACTGTTGGGTAAACAACTAAGGGAAACCGAGGTTGTTGCCTTAAATCAATCTAATGATATAAAGTTTTATTTAAATTCATTAGAATAAACCAATAAGGAGAAAGTATTTTTGGAAGTCGAGGTTAATTCATTAAAACAAAAACTGCATAGTTGGGCTAGTTCTTCTCACATAGTACAAAACTTAGTGAAAGAACGAAACAATGGGGAAGGTTTGGGATACAAAGTAGTGCCACCACCACATGAGCTACTTTTAAATACAAATGTAAACCAGTTAATAACAATCCAATTAAGGATTATGTGGTGTCTACTCCTCTAGTTAGTGGTCCTGATTCCATGGGTAAACCTGTGAAATCTGTCACTAAACAGAAGCAGGCTACTTTGAAATCAAAAGGCAAGATGCCCATTGAGAACTTAGATGATGCATTCAAAAGGGTTAATGTAAGGTCTGGTTCACCACAGTCCATTTCAGAACCCAAACTGACTAAACCAGTTAACCACACACGTGTTAGTCATCAAAGTCCAACCAAAGGGCATGTCAAAGATGTTCAAAACGTCAAAACAATTAATTTTGTTAACAAAGGTGATACTTCTAAAATATTAGCTACAAAACCAAATCAGACACACCTCACACCTTCACTAAACTCAAAATCACATAAAAGTTTTCCTTAGTCTGTAGAAGCAAGATCTTGCTACAGTTGTGGGAAACGAGGACATATTTCTCAAAATTGTCCTTACTATTAGACACCCAGAATGAAAATTGAACTTTATGACACATAACCAAGTTCTTCTAAAATAAGATCTAACACTCCACCTAAGAGTTTTAGTGTACCAAAAGTTCAAACAATAAGTTAGTCGTCTTTTTACCACAAACAGGCCTTACACAAACCTGGCTTATGGAAAGAAAAATTAACTATAGGGTCGAATAGTGAGAATGATAAGAAGAAAGATATGCCATCAGCCTCTAAAGGACAATGGGCTGAGTTTATGATGTGTGATTCCTTTGGGTCACCCAAGTAGGTTAAGGCTTGGGTCCCAAATATGAACTAACAAGTTTCTTTGACTATGCAGGGTGTCCGCTATAGCGCTATCACTAACACCTGGATTATTGATAGTAGGGTGTCCAGGCACATGACAGGGAATTCGTCCCTACTTTTCAACGTCAAACAAATCAAAGGGTGACATGTTTCATTTGCTGGGAACAAAGGAGGATACATCACATCACAAGGCGAAGTGGGAAATGAGAAAGTCAAGTTTGACAAGGTCAACTACGTTCAACAACTACAGAACAACTTGCTTTCTGTTTCCCAGATCTATGACAAAGGATTCAAAGTTGTCTTTGACAAGAAGAAGTGCTACGTGTTGAAGAAGGACTATGTGATTAAGGAGGATAAGGTTCTCATGTCAGCTTCAAGATATAATGACTTGTATGTCTTGTGTAGATACAAGTATCCCTATTTTCTGAACTTAATGTAATATGTCTTTAATGTCTTACACGTTTGTAATAGTTGGGTACTTAATGAAATGTAAATGTTTGGTTGTGTTTATCATGTTTAATATTTCATTAATGAGTTGTTTAACGCATATTGACTTGATTATATAGGTTTGTGGTTGATTGAACTAATATAAATAATGTAATGACAATTAATACATTCA
>BJCM01206484.1:0-18188 GCA_018326385.1 Flaveria bidentis | reverse complement strand
GTGGGGCGGCGATGGTTCAGTCGGTGGAGGGAAGTGGGGCGGGTGGTGGGAGAGGTGGGGATGTAAGAAGAGGTTAGATGATCTCAGAAGTTATAGGTTCACATTTTCTCCATACCTCAGGAAGATATTTTTAATGAAACGTTTTACAAAAAACAAACACTTTGCGCATTGAAAACCTCTCATCGCGTCTGCGTATACGCAGATGAAGAGGTGGGGAAGAGACTTTGGTAAAAAACAAACACCACCTTAATGGTTCAGACTGTTTGTTTCACGAGCAAATGTCTGAATGGTTCAGACACTTGATTCTAAATAGTTATATATATTATACTAGTGCTGAATGATTAAGATGTCAAATGTTAATGATTAAGACCTCTTATTTGAATTGGTCAGATATTTGCATTTAAATAGTTAAACGATATACTAGCCGGTTCAAATATTTTAATGATTCAACATTTAATTATTAAAAAGTTGTCAATCAGTCTCTAACTATTAATAACTAACCTGACTTAAAAAAATATTATTTTGGCTCTTAATTGTCTCACTAGGTGCAATATGCTCCTAGTGAGCCAAGGGTTTTACTACAGTGAGCCTTTAGGTGTTGGGTTTCTCTTGGAATGGTGGACGAGTCGGGTTACCAGCGCTGTTTGTGTTCGCGGGCGTGGGTGACCTTTCGCCATTGGGTTTACCCGAGTGACCGGGTTTAAAAATTATTCGTTGGTCGTTAAAAAAAAAAAAACGAGGAAGTGTAATTTGCCAGCGAATATCCACTTATCTATAAAACAAATCAAACAAAGAAAATATCTTGACAGATGCGAGTGAAATAAATATGAAAGAGGTAAAACTTTAACCTAACCTGCATCTTCAGCCTTCAGCGCCGCTCTTCCGCTCCTCTGCCACCGTCGTCTCCCACCGGCGACTCCTTTCCGTTCGTCGGCGTTCGAGATCACTCATCCACCGTCTGACTCAGGTATCACACGCTCTATTAAATTTCGTTTCTCCGACCTAAATGTTAATATTTCACGATAGAACGAATAGTTTTCAAACAGCGAAACGGTGTATTCATCTGTTCACGTATGATTGATCTATTCAGTAACGATGCAATTGACAAGCATAGATTCAAATTGTTTGATAGGAGAACCTAGGAACTGTGAATAATTGTTTATATGTTGGAAATTCACGCTGTGTTATACATGTAGTCGTTTTTTGTGTTTCGTAGTGTAATATTAGCTAATACTCTGTTAAATTTTCATGTTCGGTGCTATTTCGGGTGTCTTAATCATTTTTTCAAGGTTTAATTTAGCCTCTTAACACATTTTAGACACCAGGTCACTATCCTTCCACTTAGCTGTATCTCTTTAATGTTTTGAATCCTTTGATATAAGGTTTTTTGTTAATGGCAAAATCTATGATTATGTAATCACAGTGTATGGTGAATCTGAATTTTAACAGCTCAGGTTTTTGATAATTTACTGGCAAACCATCGAAGTAAAGAGAGGGTTTTGGTATGAAGAACTAAGACACTAGACACCTATTAGGGCTTTCTTAAGCCATCTTCTTTAGGATATTTTGCTAAACTCGACATTTTGATTGAAAGCAGCTTTGTAAAGTGTTGAATTGTTGATTTAAAGGTATCTGTTAGTCACGTAATAGCATTTTAGTCGTGTTAGGTGCGTACGGGAATCTATGATTTATAAAAACTAGTCATCTATGGCTGTGTATATGCAGTTATATTGATGACATAGAAGGGATTGGTCAATGAGGGTCATAGACGCAGTCTTGTCAAAATCACTAGTTGGTATGATTAAAAAATATCATTACTATACATTGAAATTAATTTCTTAGTGATCAAGTTTCCTGGTCTTTCTTAGCCAACATGAGTCAAGGAAGATTGTAAATGTATTATTTTATGTTGATCACGTAGAGGTGAGTGAGTATGAGGCTGTTCGTCTCAGCTCGAAAACTATACATGCTTATTTTTAGTGAGCTTTATGAGCTATTTGAACAGACCTAAAAGCCTCTACGTCCTTAGTTCTATGTAAAACTGTGAACAACATTGACAAGCAATAAATAAATTGATATAACATTACATACATTCATCTTGCACAAACAAAAGACTGAAGTATTTGAGATACTTATGGATGTGCATTGCTGCATCCTAAGGACCAGGAGAAGACTTGATTTTGCTCATTTCACACTTCAGAAATGCTATATTAGTATATTTCTGCTATTAGGGTGATATGAAGGTTTTGTGAAGCTTACAACCTAATTTTAATTGTGAATAAATTAAAGGCACATTTCCATATATGTCCCTTTATGATCACGATTCACTTATTGTCGTCATGTACATTCTCATCTTTGTGCCTCATGATCATGATTCATTTAGGGGCCACCTCAAGTAGGACTTGTACCTTAACAGTATTGAAAACGTTGACATTTGTTTGAATGCACCTGGTCAATGATTTGTCATTTGAGATGAAGCAGAGACTAATAAACAATGACCCATTGCACACGCATGGGGTTTAATTGACGTTGTGAAGAGCACAAGGCGCAGATCATTTGAGTTTTGTTTCAGTGGGCTAAATTTACGAAGGTGATGAAAATAGTGTGGTGTGCTAACAGCCTAACAGTAGCCTCTTGATACACAGGCAACTTGTATTAAGTCATCTTTTTGTGGTTGGGATTTTGACAACAGTAACATTCAATCCATAATAAATTCTTCCTTTTCTCTTCTAGAATCTTTACCATTGTCTCTACTAGAAGTTTAAGAGCAAATAAAGACTTAGTCACTTTTTTTAAAGAACTGCAAGATTCATCACTAGACCTGGTAGAGAATCATATGCTTAAGTTTCTCAATCTGAAGCGAGTAGGGAAAACTTCTCAACATTCTCATTCATGCTATAAACACCAGAATTATAACCAGTTTTTTAAACTAGGTTTTATTTATAATATGTAGGACAAAAAATTAGCACAAGGAGGGTTATGCTATTGTTATATAATTTATGGTCAGTAGCTACAGTGAGCACAACCATTGTTTTAAAATACGTTTGAGGCGTACGTATTGAGGCGCGCCTTGAGGCGAGGCGGCCGGAAATCGTTTCTGAAGCGCAACCTTATAGGGTCAAGCTTGTGGTACGCCTCTGCTGACCGAGGCGGTACATAGAACGCAGAGGCTGGGCTTTCTTTTGAGGCGGTCTATTTTGGGCGGGACAAAAAAATACCCACAGATGGTAATAGGGTGGTTTTGGAACAGAGATGAAGAACAGAGACCGAGATAAAGCATTCGATTTTCACTTTATGTATGGTTCTGAGACTGACCCAGCCTCAATCGAGAGCTGAAAGCCTTCGATCCTCAGTCTTCATACCTGCAAGCCTTCGATCCAGACCTGTAAGCCTTCGGTTCTTTGTTACCTATTGCTCTAAAGAGTGGAGGTGTGGAGGAACGATATATTGGAAGCGGCGGCGACTGCAAGTTGTGGTTTGATTTGAGGATTAAACCTAAATTTTAAGAATGTTTCTTTCAATGTTGTAAAAATCACTAGGCGCTAGTCGGGCGGCGATGTAGGGACTAGGGATTAATCGGGAATAATCAGATTGGTTTTTTCATATATAATTTTTAGTTTTATATATATATACACACATTTTAAAATGTAATTTTAATAAAAAAGTTCAGTCTTATATATAAATATACATATTTCGCCGGATTTTCTAAGTTTTTCCCGGAATTTTTGAAAGTCGTCGGAAAAGTCGCCCGGAATCCCTAAACCCGGAATCCTGCCGGAACTCACCGGAACCCTACCGGAAAGTCGCCGGAATCACCGATTTTTGGCCGATTAAGACCGCCTAGGTCCGATTTTGACCGATTTTGATCGATTACTGATTAGGGGCTCCAATTATGTGAAATCGCCAAGGTGAAAGTCCGATTTTTGCAACACTGGTTTCTTTTATGTGAGCCCAGATTTGTTTTTTTAGAATGGGCCTTTAAGTTTATTAAGTTGGGTAATGGGCTTAAATAAAATTAATTGGGTAATGGGCTTAAAAGGAATTAGTTGTGTGTAACATTAACTTCAAGTCAGTTAATTATGAGTTATATATATAATTTTTATATTAATTTATTATTTCCGCCTCGGGTTTCCGCCTCGTTTCGCCTTGTTTTGCTTCGAGGCTTACGCCTCGTGAGGCGATGGGAAAACACCTCGAGGCTTGATTCCGTTCTTTTAAACCTTGAGCACAACTTTAATATTTTTTTCTTGCGACGAATGATAGCAGTAAGTTAAGAGTTCTACAATAACCATGATGAAAATATGAGCGATGTATTTCGAGAATATTACCTGTTGATGTAGCATAGTTGTTTTCTTAGGTGGTCTAAACCTTTTAGATGATATCAAAATATCTAGATTAGTTTCCATGGTTTGCTTTTGCTTTGGCAGTTTTGCGTCTTATATTCAGATTAGTTATCCCAAAATCATAATAATTACTGGTTAACTGTCAAGTACTTTTTTCATTTTCATGACAAGTTGGTTAATATTAAGCACTGCTTTTGTGCATTTTCGAATTGCTCATTGGTTGAGTATATTCTCAATTCCTGTGCATTAACTTGCTGCAGGCATAAAGGAACAGGAAAATTAATCTCGATCTTGATAATATTGCTATAATTTATTCTACAACACCCATTTAGCTCTCCTTTGACCATGCCAGGACATAATTTCCAGTCTTTATAATTGCTGTTTCTCTGACTGATGCATGAAATATATTTCTTGTATTTTTGATTCCTCCACCTTGGTAATTGATCTTCCACCTCTTTTTCTTTGCTATTAATTGCATTTTTTGTGGTAGATTGTAACTCTAGAAGATAGATACAATTTTCCATTATCATCTGATATCTAAATTTTGGGAAGTCATTGATTCACTGATTTCCCCCTTGAATTTGCCTTTTGAACTCCTTGAGCCATATCTAACTAATGGCACACATTCTATCACTTTGTCACTCCCGTTCTTCATTGAATTTGTTTCAATCTTCCCGTTGTTGTCTTCTTTCTTCTGTAAATGCATCTGGCTTCTGTGTATCAATCCCAGTTGCTGTTCAAGCTTTTAATTCTAAAACCATAAGATGCCAAGGACACGGGCAAAGATGACTGCAAATTCAACACATGTCAAGGTCGAAGAACCACCAAAGGCTACCAAGATAGAACCAGAAGAACAGGTTGACTTTGATGAGGATGTTGAGGAAGAGGTTGAATATGAAGAAGTAGAGGAAGAAGTTGAAGAAGAAGAAGAGGAAGAAGTTGAAGAAGAAGTGGAGGAAGAGGAAGAGGAAGAAGAAGAGGAGGAGGAGGAGGAGGAAGAAGAAGAAGAAGAAGAACAAAACGGAGGGAAAGATGATGAAATGGAAAATGTTGAAGGTGATGAAGATTCAAAGAAAAAATATGAAGAACTTCTTGCCCTTCCTCCTCATGGTTCAGAGGTATATCTTGGTGGAATTCCTCTAGATGCATCTGAAGATGATCTAAAAGAGTTTTGTGAATCTATAGGAGAAGTCACAGAGGTATCTCTCTCTCTCTTTCTGATCTCATGTAGATGAATATGTTGTTGGATATAATATATATATAATTGATGTCAATTAACATGTAACAGGTCCGGATAATGAGAGGCAAAGACTCAAGTGGCAATAAAGGCTATGCTTTTGTGACCTTCAGAACTAAAGATCTGGCTTCTACTGCCATCAAGGAACTTAATAATAGGGAGTTGAAGGTATTGCAATAGTTTTAAACCGTTTATAAACAACATTACACTGCTGCTGTTAAATGGTGAAATTGATACGTGAAATTTGAAGCAGTTTAAAAAGGGCGGGCTGTGTAATGGATCAAAAAGAGACTGGATCAAAACATGTAATTTGGTTTATGGTTTGGAACCTGCTAGGCTGGAAGGGATTAACGTGAAACTATTCTGTCTACTTCATAATTAATAGTTAGTTGGTCAAATACGATGAAAGATCATATTTTTTAAATCTGTTTTTGTTGAACAGAACCTTTTTGAGCTATTTCTTTTTGAGTTCAGTAAATTTTTTTCAAAAGTGCTTGTTTGACCTGTTAATAGATACATATAAACCAAATCGATCCATTCAGAAGTGGTTTGAAATTGCCAATTTTACCTTTAATGATGCTGCATAAAAGTTCTGCATTTCAGGCTTTTGACGTCACATTGTTGGTTTTACATTATCTCAGGGTAGAAAGATCAAGTGTTCATCGTCCCAAGCGAAACATAAATTATTTATTGGTAACGTTCCTAAAAACTGGACACTGGAAGACATGGAGAATGTTGTCAGAAAGGTTGGACCAGGCATTAATTCTGTGGAACTGTTAAAGGTAAATACTAATTAATTGGATTATATCACTGGAAGACACGGAGAAGGTTGATAATTTAATATTTTCTTTTTTGCTTATTTTATAACAGGATCCACAAAACTCTAGACGAAATCGTGGATTTGCTTTTATAGAGTATTATAACCATGCCTGTGCAGAATATTCAAGACAAAAGATGTCAAACCCTAAGTTTAAACTTGATGATAATGCTCCAACCGTGAGCTGGGCTGACCCAAAGAATGCCGAGTCTTCAGCTTCTTCTCAGGTGTATAAAACTTGATGAATATATATTTCCGTTAAAGTATTACTCATGTTTTTATTTCACGTTCTATAATATGCAGGTTAAGGCAGTGTATGTTAAGAATTTACCAAAAAACGTAACTCAGGAGCAGTTAGAAAAGATATTTCAGCACCACGGGAAGATTACGAAAGTAGTTCTTCCACCTGCAAAAGCAGGTCATGAGAGGAGTAGGTTTGGTTTTGTTCATTTTGCAGAAAGATCAAGTGTTTTGAAGGCTCTTAAGAACACTGAGAAGTATGAGCTTAGTGGTAATGTTGATGACTGTCTGATCAAGACTTATGATGTTAATCAGAAAAAAAACAAGTATTATTTGACATATTGGGTTTCATGTAATTAGGCCAAACATTGGAGTGCTCTCTTGCTAAACCACAAGCAGATCAGAAATCATCTGGAGGATCTTCAAACTCACAGAAGGCTGCTATACTTCCAAGCCACCCTCCTCGTGTTGGTTATGGTTTGGTTGGGGGTGCATATGGTGCTATGGGTGCAGGCTTTGGTGCTGCGGGATATCCACAGGTGCACTTCTCTTTCTATGAATGTCAGAGGCATATGCACATTTATTATTTCTTTTCTATGATATTGATGATTTTGGACTGTTTTTTTTAACATATGGGATTACTTGTTTGTTTTGGATTTATCTACTCTAAACTTCATTCTTCTGCAGTCGCTTATCTATGGAAGGGGACCTTCTACAGCTGGCATGGCAATGATGCCAATGCTTTTGCCTGATGGAAGGATTGGATATGTCCTGTAAGTGAAAATCTATGAATTTTTTTATTTATTTATGAATTTTTTAAAGCTGCAGTTTCTACCTGAATAGGTTCTGCTTGTTTATCTGTTCCATCGACATGTTTTATGACCCGAAGTCCAGCATTTTTTGTATTGAAATTCATGTGCTTCTTTATCACCATAAATTCCGTACGAGGACAGTTTATCAAGACTAAACCGGCAAAATGGACTGGTCAGACGGGATGGGACATGGGTAACGGGTCAAAACGATAAATCCATCTTGAAATGGGTCTGGTTGCACTGATCTGCAAGCACATATATATCCATTTTTTTTGACTTTACAAAAAGTAATATGCTAAATGTAGTTCTGAAATGATATTATTATAAATAAGCACCGCATTTTATATTATAAGGTGGTTCAGGAGGTTTTTATGCGTTTGAATGACTTTCAACCTGATTGATCCATATTATCGTTTACCTTCTAGTGAAAGTTGTTAACTTAATGTCTTAACCCACTTCACCCTTCATATATACCAAGTATCCCAAATCGACCAGTTTACGCATAAATGAGTCAATGATGAAGCTACAATTTTCCAATAGGATATACACAGATAAAAACAATAAAGATCAGATTGTTTCTCTAAGCATCATATTATAAATTGTCATATTGCCTGCCAACATGAGCATAACAAATGGTGTGCATGCAACTCGTGGGTGTGGACCTGTGGTCAATCAAGCTCTTGGAAATTTAATAGTTATGATCAAATGATGAATTTAGTTTGCTTGTGGTACATGAGTATAGAAGATGTGCTGCTAATTAATGGTGTTGCATGTTTGATGTTTTCAATTAATGTTGGTTTTTGTTTGTGACAGGCAGCAACCAGGTGTACAGCCACACACACCACCACCCCAGCCACAACAGCAAAGAGGAGGTGGTGGTCGTAGTGGTGGTGGTGGTGGGGGTGGAAGCAGTTCAAGTGGTGGCCGTAGGCGTGGTGGTAATGACAGTGGAGGTCGAGGACGTAGCCGCTACAACCCTTATTAGCTTTGTAGCACTAGTCTAATGTTAATTCATGTTTCGAAATGAGCTCTTTTTTTAATTTTTCTATTAACAAGGAAGGGAGCTTGACTGATTTAACTTCGCTTCGACCCATGCGTTTACTCGCTAGTTTTATACATAGTGGCTTAAATGATAAAACATTATCTGTTATGATAAAGGCATTCTAAAGATCATATTCTAAGGTTAAACATAATATCAAAAATAGTAAAATCCCACTTACTATGATCTGCGTTATCAAATCAGGTTATTGGGGATTAAGATTTTCAGTGTTAAGCTGTTCAACTTGAATGATTTCATGAATTATTTTCATCTGTTGCTCAAGTCGGATGGTTCATGTGCTGTTTTTATTTTTTTTAAAATTAAGTTAGGTTTTTTTTTTCTTTCTTAATTTACTAGTTCAATTCAAGCAGGATTTGATTTTTGACTTTACGATTCTATTTTCAAGATTGAGTCTGTATCAAGTTCTTTATTCATCCCCCATATATTTTTTAGTATATGTTATTAATGAATTTGAGTACAAGAGAGATAAATAGTATTAAAAAAAGAATAAATAAGTATTATTTAATTGAGATAGAAAAAAAATATGAGGAATGAGATGTAAGATATTAAAAAAAAAGATTGATAAATTTAGAAAATGATGTTATTTTAGTAAATTATAGGGATGAGTAAGAGAAATTGGATGTGAATGCTGTTAGCTATAAGACATTTGGTAATTAGCAGATTGAATAATTTCATTTCGAATGTAGTTTGGAATTCAAGTGTGCTTTGTATATGTATACCCACGTACTACATACGTTACTGGATTAAGATTTAATAATAAATAATTATATTAATACTTAACCTTGTAATTATGTAATTAGGGTATGCGGAGCGTTTGCGGGTAAAAGATTCATGTACTAACGGTTTTTGCAGAAACACCAGCCTGGGTGTCGCGGGTAGGGAATTGTGGGTTCGTGAACCTGCCATGGAAGCCGCTGTGAAATAGCCAGTGACTATATAGTAGTTTTAAGTTTCGTTGGGCTCTTTAAAAAATAAATTATTTTTAACTCTATAAGAGCATTTACATTATATTCCTTATTTTTATCTTTATAATTGCATTAAAAACCGCTTATTTATTTCTCCCCTTTCATGTTTTATACATTTATCATTAGTTTTTCTTTCTGATATACTCATAACCACTTTAAAAAATATTAAATAATTTATAAAAATAATTTATAAGGGTTGAATAGTAAATTCTCATATTTGTATATAAACAATAATATTTTCTCTCTACTAATATATATACAATAAATAAACACATCCCGTTTAATCCCCGATTCATTTAGCTTCGAGTTATTTGATTCTTCTGGCCTCATATAACAACCCTAAAACCGATTAACAAATCAACTTTACAAAATTACAGAAATAGCCCCTGAACTAAGAAAGTTCACAAAAGGACCCATGTACTTATTACAAACAGAAAACCAACATTGAATACTAATTCTTCACAAAACTAATATACTAACCTGTGTATTAAGGCGATCTATACAATTCTAAACTATTTAGTATTAACAAATTGTTGATTTTTGTAGATGGACGTTGAGGCTTATGAGGAGATAATCGTGTTAGGCCATGGAATGAATGGATTAGATATCAAGTGAAAAGCAAAAAAGACAAAAAACAAAAACATCTAAAAAGATTTAATTTTTCAAAGCATGCTAAAATTTCAAGTCAATCGAGAACTTGAAGTCATGCGAAAACTTGGGGAAGTTTTCATATGAAACATATACCTTATATTTAGTTGTTTTTACTTTGTAATTTAGTATGCGTGTGTTAATTGCATAGGTGCTCGATAGGTGAGAGCAGATGGTTGTGTGATAGGGTGCCCGAGTTGAGCTCAACTCGGACGAATCGAGCTTAAACGACGTAAACTCATTTGGTATTGTAATCATTTGGTTATAATAAACATCTGATTGAGTTGGTTTACAGTTCGTTATATCACACATGCACACGTCGATCTTAATTTGATTATCAAGTGCAATATTTTATGGATTTAATCGAGATTTTGGACTTTACAAATTGGAATATCCGAAACTATTGGGATGTGAACAATCTGAGTTTCGTCGTTGTCTATCGTGACAAACAAAAAAAAGTATGTCTTGTGGGTGAGGAGATGATGGAGAACACTCATTTAAAGGCTATCGTTTGAAAGGCTTTTATTTTTATAACATGAATGAATTTTAAATTTAATCAGATTTTGTTTTCTTTATTAGAAAAAAAGATCTTACTTATTGATATAAAAACAATCATTAAACTATACAAATCCTTTAGAAACACTACATTTTGTTTAATTTCCTTAATAAAGGTGAAACTTCCTTTAAAATTAAGAGTTTGATCCGTCGAGTTGTGTAAACTAAATGAAGTAAGATAAAGATGATAATATCTATCTATTAAAAATAAAAATTAGCCACCGTTTTCAACCCAATTATTGAATAAAAATAATTAATTATTAAACTCTACAATAACAGGAACTTGCTAATATAAAACCCGATTTCTAGAATCTCAGTTGAATATATTAATCCATACGCGTGATTCGCATTTGCGAATAAAGTAAATTAAAGATATTATAATTAAGAAATATATTTTGTCATAATAGTTTAAGGGAATTACTTTATGGCTTTATGCCCCTTGCTTTTACTATAATTTTATGTGTACGATATTTTGAAAACATGACTCATCGAACCAATCACTCACTACACGTAAACAATTCAGTGATTTTATATGATAATAATCTGGATAAAAAAGTAAACTATCTAACATAATAATTGAGTGAAATTACTTTATGGCTTTATACCAACTTGTTTGTACAATATATTCATTTGGTGGATTATTTTTAAAGGGTCCTAATATCATACAACTCCCATTATAAATCAACACCATTTTATATCTCTCGTATGATGTCATATACGACGTATAAGGTCGAAAACACTGAAAACATAGAAAATTTAAGGGGGCTGTCAAAGGGCTATACGCTCCATATAGCCCTATACGACCCCATATATGACACATACATGGCTATACGATGCGTATAACAAGTTTCGACATTGACTACGATGAACAATTCAGAGGGCTGTCAGAAGGGTTATACATGGCTATACGACCCACCTATACAACGCGTATGGTGCCATACGACCCGTGTAGAAATCTGGGTGTTAATTTATAATTTTGAGATGTCTAAATATCTCAACCCTTATTGTTCAACCGCTCTCTTGGCGAAAATACGATTAAAATTTCAATGATGTTTGAAATGTACAGTGGTTTAGTAATATTAATGATCAATGGCAGAGCTTGAACTATTTTGTAGGGGGCGGGGGCGAATTAAAGTTTTAGGGGGGGTGAACTCGATATTTATATAAAAACTTACATTATCGGACCAAACATTTACACTATCGTGCTAAAATTTAACACTATGGACGAAAAAATAAGGCCCCATGTAAAGCTCCGCCAGTGTTTATAATAATTGTATTTTATAAGAATAATAAAGGTTTAAAATACTTGCATAGTTGATAGGTGGTGTTTAGAATAAAAAAAGTGAAAGGTATAAAACATAGAAAAATAATATGACAAAAATGAAATTACATTATTAAAAAGTTATATGTAAAATATGATTAGACCTAATTGAGTGTAGAAAGTTTATTTCAGTTGCATATATCCTTCCAAAGACTTGCATTGTCTTAAGTCCTTCCAAAAGAACAAAAGTCATCTATAACTCACCCCCTTCAATAATCAATATATTGCTATTTTTGCAAAAGACTATGCACGTATAATGTCTTTCCTTCAAGAACTAAACCATTTAAGAATCCCATTTGATGACATCAAATCTGCCACCAACAACTTCGATGACGAAAATTTCCTAGGACAAGGTGGATTTGGGCGAGTCTACAAAGGTCAACTCCTTTCCTCCACCCGCTCAAGCGAGCTAGAGCTAGATACATCTGTCGCTGTGAAACGGTTAGACGTGACAGGTGGGCAAGGAGAACAAGAGTTCTTGATGGAGATTGTTATGCTCGCCAGTTACAAACACGAGAACCTTGTTTCTCTCATTGGATTCTCTGACGAAGGTTGTGAAAAAGTTGTTGTTTACAAACACGAGGTTAATGGAAGCCTCGACAAGCATCTAGCCTCCACAAACCTCACATGGGAGCAACGTTTGCGTATATGTGTTGGTGCGGCTCGAGGACTCAATTATCTTCATGATGAGGTGGCAGAAGGGCACAGGGTGATACACCGTGACATGAAAAGCTCTAATATTTTACTCGATGCCAATTGGGAAGCTAAGATTTCAGATTTCGGATTGTCTAAAATAGGTCCAACTAAACAGCAATTCACTTTTCTTGTCACGATGGCTTGTGGCACCATCGGTTACATCGATCCAACATATTATAGTACTGGGGTACTTGCAAAAGAATCTGATGTGTATTCTTTTGGAGTTGTATTATTCGAAGTCTTGTGCGGAAGACTTGCCGTTGGGAGTTATGAAGACCAACGTAAATTTCTCTCTTACTTGGTGAAACTTCATAAAAAGAAGGGGACTTTACACGAGATCGTAATCCCTACTTTACTAGAGCAAGCTAAACCGTACTCGTTACAAGTGTTCTACAATATTGCTTTTGAATGCCTGAATAAAGATCGCACAAAACGCCCGCCCATGGTTTTAGTTGTCAAAGGTCTAGAAACTGCTTTGAAACATCAACTGGTAAGCTAGTTATTTCACAAATTAACTTGTTGCCATCTTATTGAAATTTGAATATACAATCACAAGCTTATTTGTGTTATTGGATTTTAGGATACATCTACAACGTCAACAGTAGTACTACTTACACAGCCTGATATTGTAAGTTATCATTTTCTTGTGGTTAATACAATTATAACTTTGCTGTAATCAAAATAAAAAGTTGCATGTGTTATATATTTATTTGATACGATGGTAGGGTGCACGAACGGATTTATGGGGATCATTAGGGGGTGGCGATCCATTCGTGTTCCGGCTTGAGAGAAATCAAAGGTTGAAGAAGATAACGATATATCACGCACGTTGGATTCCTTCACTCACATTCACAGCGGAAGATTCCGATGGTTTGTTGTATTCTTCGCAACAGTATGGTGGGCTTTCTGATCCCTACAACAAGGGTAAAAAGTTTGAGGTGATCAACTCCATCTTATCCCTTCCTACTTACAATAGAAATATTTTCTAGTTAATTCAAAGTTAATATAGTACTATTAGTGATCATCTGCTAGCTAACAAACAAACGATACCAAATTTTATACGATAACTGTTGGTTTTCATAGATCGAATTTGATGCCGATGAAGAGCTAATTGGGTTATCCGGAACTTACGGGATTCATAACGACCTTATGTTAATATCATCATTGTCTTTCAAGACGAACAAAAAAACACACGGGCCTTTTGGTATGGAGGCGAAAAATTCCTTTTCAGGATCATGGGACTTGGGTTTGTTTGATGGATTCTATGGTCGATATGGCTGGTATATTGATGCTATTGGTTGTTGTTTGAAAACTATCACTTAAATCATCATCTATTTTTATTTAGTATAACTACCAATTAACACTTCTTGATCCTATTATATTTAATAATATTAATGCTCGATCAAGGGTATGCATACTTTCATATGTACTCACGCTAGAACTAGCTAGTGCAACCTTGATCTTCCTCAATCGTCCAACGAGTCGGTTTTTTGTTGAGCGGGTGTGGATGCTTCATCGGGTTGTATTTTCTAGTGTGATCGTTTTGTAGAAGTTGCTTGAGTTTGTGTTGTTGGGGCTTGAGGTTGTATTCCGGATACCCGTTGCGTTTGAGATGGGAACTCCCATTCACCTGAACCATATTGTTCATACTCTTCGAAATCCAAGTCGGACTGGTAATCATTGGTATAATAATTTTTTTATAAAATTGAATAGTATAGCAAAGAAGGAGAATGAGTGTTTTTTTTCTTAACCAAAACACAATATATTGTATAGTCTCTTGAAAGCAAGAATAATGTCGTGTCATTCACTTTTGCTAGGTGTCCTATGAAAAAATTAAACTTTAATATTTAGACGTCATTTCAATATAGAACAACACTCCTTAAACTTTTTAAAATAAAACTTTAATATTTAGACGTCATTTCAATATAGAACAACACTACTTAAACTTTTTATACGAGTCGTATAATCTTATATGGGGTTATAACCCCTCTAACAACTCTTTGAAATTTTTATCGTCTTTAGTGTCGAATTTTGTTATATAAGTCGTATAGACCTACATTTGGGGTATATGACTATATTAGACATATAACCCTCTCACAACCCCCTAATTTTGTTTTTGTTTTTAGTGTCGATGGCCGTATACGCCTCATATAAACTATAGTTCTATACGAAATATATAATACTATACGAGACGTATAAAAATGTATCAATTTAGAAGAGTGTGTTTCTTATCACCCAAAAACAACTATACATTTTAAATGTGTTAGGACTTAATTACACAAGATACCATTTATGTATTTAAATAGACAGTTAATATTTCGTTCACATTCTGCGAGGGAAATTACTAGTTCATAGATAAAATAAAGATAATTAGTATTAAGCCCTTTACGTTGTGGTGGGTATGTAAAACCGTGGCAAGTATCACCAATCTAGAACGCGCACATTGCGACGGAGCCGATAAACGGGAAAAACAGACGTAAAAAAAAGAGAACCATACGCGCACGTTACAACATGTTAAATCTTAAAATTTAGATCGGAATGTAATACGGAAAAATATAAAAAGTGAAAAGTATAAGAGACAAATGATGGAAGTGAAAGATAAATTATAAAAGAAATAAATTTAAAATTAAAAAAGTTAGAAGAATTTAATGATTATACCAAATGCATAGGAATACGTATGTTGATAATTATATAATGGTGGGTCAATTTAACCCTCATTTGTTTGCAATGAAAAAGACAAATATGGCATACTGATTAATGTATAAATAATTCATTTTTGTTGAAGTAATAGAAGTGCTTTCCAATTTCATTATTGCTCGTCAACATCCCCAAGGGGCAAGGACCCCATTCCATTGTCGATTTCTCATGCTTGCCACTCAATGACTAACATCTCAAACTTTAATCAAACTGGCCACCAACAGCCTTTTCAGACTATAGTTTCATTGGTCATGTTGGATAGGGAGGTGTTCATGTGTTGGAAAAATATATGAAAATTGTTTATACTAAAGTTTAAAAATGATTTTTCAGTAACTTTAATACAAATAATCATAAGTAATTGCGAATAATACAATTATTATTTATGGGGTTTGTGTAATGCTATGTGAGAGTTTTGAAATGAGCCAAACCGTACCTAAAACGAAGCATAGATGAATAAGATATTCATACTTGAAATTGTTTGTGTGAAAACAGAAAAAAAAAAAACTAGAAACAATTGTTTCACAAGTGTGCAACTTAGAGTGGTTTGTTAAAGAAAGTGGCTTGTTAAAGATGGACCACCCTTGGTAATTGTTTTTATAGAAAATAAAAAGGGGACCACCCTTGGTAATTGTTTCACAAGTGTGCAACTTTAATCCCCATATTTTAACATTTATAAAAATATAAAATAAAAACTATTTTGTAAAATTAAAATTTTATGTATGTTTCGAATTCGAATTTTTGAACGAATCAAAATCAAAAATTTGGATTCGATTAGAAATTTGATATATGAATTCTTGAAAAATCAAAAATTTAAATTGAAAATGAAATGTGAAATTGATTTAAATAAAACTTTTAGTTTTTAAAATTCGATTCAAATACTAAGCACTCGTATTGTCGAGGAACCAGAAACCACACTCAAGTTTAGAAGATGGACCGAATGATAGATTAGAACTCACTCGCAAGATCAATGATAGTATAAAAGGTAGGATAAAAATCAACTCTAATAAAAGAAAGAATATTTATGTCTTAACAACAAGTGATGGCCCCTGTTTCACTAATAGCTGGGAAGGGAATACGTTCTCCAATCAACAAAGGCGCCCGAAGCCGCCTTTCTTAACTGGACGAATAGGAGAGTCAGAAGGATCACTAGCTTTGGCCACATCCACTCATTCGTATTTGTTGATAAGAATTCGTCACCATCACTCGATCTTTAGAAGGCTTATCATTTTCTACTACAAATATGAATCCGATCTTATCTAAGAGCTAATAAACTCTTACATAGATCAACTATTAAAACTAGGAAGAAGTCTAACTTTAGGTAACTATATAAGTTTTTATCTTTTTAAAATTATGGTGAGTGTAACATACAAAAAAACTCACAACAGGCAACATGCTGTTAAAAATGATTATATCCTCGTGTCCTGATTTTATAATTTAAACCCTCAATTTCAGGTTTTCTTCAAATTAAAATTGTTTTGCTTTGATTCTCGTTGCGTTAATTTTTAGCATTCAATTATGTGTTATTGTAATTAGCTATTTTACTTTTATTTTTATTTAGTTAATTTAAATTTCAAGATTTTAGTCAATCTCGCCTCCATGTTTCTTTTGATAACCATTATAATGCAAAAGTGAGAATAGATATTGCATTATAGTTGTTCCTACTTGTTTTGATTTAGGTATTTTTTAGCATGCACTGTATATGGTTTGAAGTATATACATGTCTCGCTCATTGTGCTCCCTTAACTATAATTGTTGGTTATATACTTAATTAATATTCTTATTTTGAAGTACAAATTACAATTTTGTTAAATAAAGTCATCCATTAATTAATTATTTAATTCATTTAAGGAGTCCTTTAGTTCGAGAACTAAATTATTGCTTTATTCATCTTGTGGACCCTAATAATTGGGTGCATAGTGATGGCTTTATTCATCTTATGGACCCTGTTAACTTTGTGAATAGTGAGTACATGAAAAAGGATTCAGAAGAAAAGTCAGTGCGGTGGTAAAAAACAAAACAATGGTACATGAAGAAAACAAGGTTGAATGATTGTTATATTGGGATAGCAGGTCTGCACGTACATAGTCTGCACGTGCATGGTGCATAGTTGCAATGCTTAGTTTTCCGTTTGTCGTCGTGTCATCGTGTGTGGTTGAGTCAAATAAGCCGGATCTTTAGGATCTGACGTTAGTGGACGTTGTGTGGTAGTGGTAGGCTTAGTCGCTAGTTTGTTCCGTTTTCTTTGCTTCAGTACGTTGTAAGTTTGGCTATTTAAAGCCGGTTATGTTTCTTAATGTATTATGCATTCAAGTTTGTGTTCTATATTGCGCTTGACACTTCAAGTGGTATCAGAGCACAATTGTGAGATCCAATAGAGAGTGAGTGATCTAATCGAGTGCATAAGAAGAGGAGATCAATGGCAGAAGAAGCAAGTCACTTCCAAAAAACTCATGTTCCAAAGTTCGATGGCGATTATGACCATTGGAGTATGGTCATGAGGAATTTGATCCAGTCGAAGGAATGCTGGGGGGTTGTAACCGAAGGGTATACGGAGATCAAGGAAGGAGAACAAGCAACAGCCATGCAGAGAAAGCATGCAGAGGAGAATAAGTTGAAAGACCTAAAGGTGCTGAATTATCTCTTCCAATCGATAGATAAATCGATTTTGAAGACGATCACCCAGAAGGAGACCTCAAAACAAGTTTGGGATGCCATGAAGGTCAAGTATCAAGGCAGTGCACGTGTTAAGAGGGCGCAACTGCAAAGACTTCGTAGAAATTTCGAAGTGATCGAGATG
>BJCM01206483.1:0-40289 GCA_018326385.1 Flaveria bidentis | reverse complement strand
TTTATCTCTATAAAAACACAAGATATACGAATAAACAAACACGTTTCCACGTTACGCGATAAACTTTCTTAATTAATATATAAAACATATAAAGACATAAACGTAACACCATAATCACATTAACAATTAGATTATCACTCATTTAACTTTATTAATTATTATTACGTCACCAACGTTAAACGACAACTAGTGTGTGCTCACGACACGTGTATGCAAAACTTAGCGGAACTAACGGAGTTGGATAACGGAAAATTACCGGATATCACAGGTAAAGTGGTCGAAGGTTGTTGTTGGCTTGGTGGTGGGACGGTCACAGGTGGTGGTTGTATGATGGGTTATGGTTGAGTGGATGGCGGAACTGAGGGATGGTGTTCGGCCAAGGGTCGTAGGGTTGGGGATGTTGGCTCAATAGTAGGTGTTGGTGGCATTGGTACATTTGGTGAGGAGCGAGAGGGTGGTGTGGTAGACTGAAGTGGAGATGGTGGTGTGGTAGACTTAGGTGGAGAGGGTAGTGTGGTAGACTTAGGTGGATAGGGTGGTGTGGAAATATTAGTGGGATAGGAGGAGGTGTATGAGTTTTGAGATGGTGACGGAGAGTGGTCAAGAGGCTTATTGGAAAAAGGAAAGCATGTTTCATTAAAACGAACGTGTCTAGCAATATAAATACATTTGGAGTGATGGTCAAGGCATCTAGCAATGGTGAGAGGTGCTATACCCAGGAAAAACACAAAGAAGAGATCGAAAATGATTTTATGTTTGTTGTAGGTACGTAGATGTGGATAGCATTGATAACGAAATGAGAAGTCGGGTTGACTGTGAAAGTCTTGTCCAAAGTTCAACACAAATTGCTGTCAAATTTGAGTTTTTTTTCAAAAACTAACATTTATTCTAAAATGCTTTGATCATCTTGATCAACTAACAACATCATATCTTCATATAACCTGAACTATTTTTTATCACCTTATGTTTTCGTACCTAACACACCAAGAACTCAAGGAATTCATCAAAATCACAATGTGAGATTCACACCCCCTTTTCAACTTTTACACTTTTGGGGATGGAACATGTATATGTTGTCCATATCACATAAGAATTTTCATAAAACAAATTCTTAAACAAGTAATATCAACTATGTGCTTGGTATTTGAACTAATTTTGCTGTCATTTAATTGGGTTCAAACCTAAGAAAGTACTAATATGAGCCATATGTGGGAAACTGATATAACATATAACATAGCACAATCTTGCTGATTGTGAACACAATAATAACAATGACATAGTGTTTAAAGATTGTGGATAAGCTTAATCGTAAAACCAAACCAAAGCAAAACCCTTAGTAATTGTTTGGTTTGGTTTTGTTTTAGTTTTAAGTGGTTTGGTTTTGATTTACATTGATAAAAACTTATCATTAATAGTTTAAATAAAACCTTTAATAAAGTGCATTTAATTGAAGAAAATTTAAATTATTTGTTTATTTAAAAACTCTTGAGTAGTTATTTAGAAACCTTTTAGTATATTTTATTTTAAATTAAAGTTACAAGCTATAACGGTATATTTATATTTTAAAACAAACCATTTGATTAAATACGAAAAATCAAAATCTCATATCATACACCAATCTTACTTTCTTTAACAGATTTCGAATACTAAAATATCTTGTACCAAAAAAGTTAAAAATCGAGTTGTCTAATTTCTATTGGTTTTATTAGAAAGGTAATGAACAAAGTGAACAAATGAAAATCATTTTTTAAAAAAGTCTATAAATAAAATTACATCTATAAAAAAAGTAAAACTAAATTACTACTAATATTTATGATGATGTTTTTAAATGAAAATGGCTAAAAATAAACAAAGGTAAAAAATAAGAAAAAATAAAGAAAGAAAATAAAAGATTAATAATAACAAATTTGGTCATTTTAAGGGTTAAGGGTAAAGTGATCATTATAAAATTGGTAAGTTTATAAAAATAAAAGTGATTAGAAAATAGAAAATATGAAGAAAGTAAAGTAAATATATTTAAAAAAAGTGAAAAATAAAAGATTAGTTAAAATTATAAATTTCGTCCTTTAAGTGGTGAGGGCAAAATGATCTTTGATATAAAACTAACTGAAAAGTTAACTTTTGTTAGTAAAAAAGACAAAAAAACATAATAATTTTTCAAATAAAGTACACTCAATGTAGTTATAAAAGTTTAAGCATGAAATTTATAGTTTAGGTATACTTAAAAGATAAAATTTATAGTTTACTCTTAGTTAAATTATTCAATGTCTTATTAAAGGATACAATTTATAATTTACTCTTAATTAAATTATTCAATGTCTTATTTTTTTTATTTTCTACTTAAAAAGTTAAATATTCATATAATACATCTGGAAATACTATTTTACTAATCTACTCTTAAATATAGATCGTGTGTGTATGACCGGATTTAAACCTTCACTACTTGAAATAAACACCAAGATACATTGATAAGAAAATTGGTTTTTAATAATCTAAACTATCAACTATCGATAAATATTAATCTTAATTAACAATTTGATCGGTATTAATTCTACTCTTGATTTTGTTATTAATAACAATATCAGTCTAACTGTTTGCTAACTCTGTTCCATTTTTTATGACATATCACGTGACATTGTCCGTGACATGAGTATAACATAATTTTAATTAAAATTATAAATATATTACTTGATTTTTTTTATAAAACATCATTTTCTATAGTTATTCAACGTAACGCTTTATTGCTAGTTAAGTAGCTTAGGGACAACAAGACGCACAAAAATTGAGTGATATCCATACATATTTTATTTTAATTACGTAATGCATCATGTCACATGCCGCATCAAAAGAAATGTCATATGCAACGTAATAAAAAACCAAAGAAGTTAACTAACAGTTAGACCGAGACTTTTATTAGTAAAACAATCAAAAGTTGATATTAATATTCGTAAAATTATTAGTTAAGATTAATACCGGTCTTGTAGTCAATAGTTTAAATTATTAAAATCCAGTTTTCTTAAATCGATACCATCGAAGTAAACTTATTTTTTTTTTCATTTTAAATATTCTCAATGGATGCAAATCTGATTTTATTTATTCAAAGGCCCAATCCATGGCCCAATTTAGCTGTGCACTAAACCAACCCTTTCTTCTATATCTCACCCTCACACAGCGACATACACACAGATCCACCTTTGAGCGTTGGTGCCTCCTGTTGCAAAGTAAGCTCAATCATTTTATCTCTCAAAACACCTAATTTCAACCACTTATGCCTACTTACTGTTGAAATTCAACTTTTCTATCACTTAACAATGCACTCATGTTTCAATGTGGATGATTTGAGCCTAAATTGTGTTCAATTTGATACATATATAGCGTTTCATCACATAATCGTGCAATTTCTCTTGTACGAGCTTGATTACGTGCAAATTACATGTCAGAATGTGCTGATTTAGTTGAATAGTTTGTGAGATAACATCGAGACTTTGAAATTACGTTGAAATTGAACGTTGTGTGATCTATCCACTTTACTCGGTTTGATTTATGATTGTTATATCATTCTCCCTGACATTCCCTCAGTGATGCTTGAACAGACTGTTAAGTTCTAAGTATCATTTTGCAAATTCCTATGCACATTATAGATAAGCTTCTTTTTGTCTACTCGATCAACTAGTGAAATGCAAGAAAACTATGGGTAGTGAGGATGACAGTAAGTGAGAACTTGGGAATCATGCTGTGTTTAGTTATTAGAATTCAGATCCTGATATTGGATGGGGTTTTTTCTTTGAAATGATGGGTAAAGTTAAAATTAGTGTTTGATTTTGAATGTCATTAGTTTCTGAAGAGCCGTAACTCGTAAGGAAGTTGGTTCTATATTTATAAGTTTTAGTTCATACGTTTCTATCATATAAAAAGTTTCTCTTAAATTCTGTTTTTCTTGCTAGATTGCATATAGTGAAAATGATGGCAGTTGGTGCTTCTGCCCTGCAAATAACTGCAGCGAGGCCGTCTGTCTTTCTTACACAAAGAAGTCTTGGGGCTAGTATGGCAAGTTTTGTACATGAATCTGAGAGAAGTTTGTCATCTAAGCTTACCAGCTCTTCTCATATGTCATCAGTGCTGAACTTTAAGCATAAATTCACGACGAGTCGTCCTAGGTCTCAGAAGTTTGTTACAAGGTCAATGTCAGAAGCTTCTGGAAGCAAGTCTGTTTCCCAGCTGTCCATTGACTTAAAAGGTGGATCCTTGTATTTCCATATTTTTGGATGAATGGTGGTCTAATGGTTTTGTTTGCTTCATAAGAAAGGAAACCTAATTTCTATAAAATGTATTGTTTGTCATTTCACATTTGTTAATCCTAATGTGAAGGTAAAAGGGCGTTTATTGCTGGTGTTGCTGATGACAATGGATATGGTTGGGCCATTGCAAAATCTTTAGCTGCTGCAGGTGCTGAAATTCTTGTTGGAACATGGGTGCCTGTAAGTAAAGTAGTAAAATCATGGTTAAGGTGGCAATTTCGGCCCATCTACTTATGAGTGAGACTGTGAGGGGCTGTTTTATCTCAAATGGGTCAAATACCAATACTCAGTTCATGAGGAAATGGGTCAAATGGGTCGAACAAGTTGAAAGTCACCCAAATTCTATTTTTTACGCATCATTTCTATTCATGAATTTAGATTATAATTGTAACTATATTTTTTTCGTAATCGTAATCAACACATTATTTATATATACGTTGTGTGTGTGTGTGTGTATATATATACACACACACACATACATACATACTAAAATGATCCATTTTGACCCTTACCCCACCCGTCTTACCATCTCTACTTATGGTGTCACTTCTAGCTGAAACTAAAAATACTTGACCCTAATTTAATCTCTTATATTTCTATTTTGTCCTTTTGATGTAGGCCTTAAACATATTTGAAATGAGTCTACGCAGGGGCAAATTTGATGAATCACGGGTGTAAGATACTAACTTATTTTCAGCTGGGTTACAATAACACATGGAAATTTATGATGAAAAACGTCATCTTTTAGGTTGCCAGATGGTTCTTTGATGGAGATTACTAAAGTTTATCCACTGGATGCTGTCTTTGATAGCCCTGAGGATGTACCTGAAGATGTTAGTAGCATCTATAATATAATTGTCGTAACAAAGTGTTTAGACATTAAAAGGCCCTATTATTGACTTGTATTGATGTGATTTCTTGCAGATTAAAGCCAATAAACGTTATGCTGGAGCAAGTAATTGGACAGTGCAGGTCCATGCTAACACTATCATCATCTTTTTTATGTATTTCATACTGTTGGATGGGGTCATGAAGGACATCCGTTGTAACAGGCACTTGATTTAAAAGTAAATTTGTTTAAACACTATAAAGTAGAGGTCGCACAATGAGCGGGTCAGGCAGGTTGGGTAATGGGTCAAGACAGGTAATTATTTTTGTGGGTTATTAGGTCAGGGTTCACTGATACGTGTTTTTGGCTATATTCAGGAAGTTGCAGAATCAGTAAAGCAAGATTTTGGTAGTATTGATATTTTGGTGCACTCACTTGCCAATGGGCCAGAGGTTGACTCATTCATGAATCTAAATATAGTACATTGATGTACATCAGTTATTTTGTTACTTAGCAAATTCATAGTATGTGATTAGGTCACAAAGCCACTGCTGGAGACATCCAGGAAAGGCTATTTAGCTGCCGTATCTGCATCAAGCTATTCCTATGTTTCTTTGCTCAAACATTTCCTTCCAATTATGAACCCTGGTATACAACTTACTACAGATCATAATATTTCATGGCATTCTTCTTAGTATACGTGTTACTTTGTAAGTTAACAATGATTGGGGTATCCTGCTTCCATAGGTGGTTCCTCAATATCTCTTACATATATTGCTTCTGAGAGGATAATCCCTGGGTACATTCCCTTTTTCAATTTTTTTTAACTATCATTCATGCTTACACACATCTTGGGATAGCATTTTCAACTCATTTACTTGTAAACGCGTCAAATTTGGGCTTTGTTTTTTTTTTCCTCAAAGGGGTCGAATGTCAAAAAAAGTATTTTGTCTTAAATGGGGAATGAGTCAAATGGGTTGAAAGTTACCTAAAGTCTATTTTCAATGCAGGCTAGTTACGACCATCTAAAACATTTTTATCTAAAAGTTTTAGATTACTATTGCACTCTTTTGATTATTTAGATTTAAGAAAAAAAGCTCAAGAGAAGTGTTTACGGTTCAACTCAATCCATCCCGGCCAGTGACAAACCGGACCTGTTTGATTTGTTTTGTACGCTTATTGTAAACCACACAGGTACGGTGGCGGCATGAGTTCAGCAAAAGCCGCACTTGAGAGTGACACAAGAGTGAGCTCCTTTGTCATCTTCATTTCTTTTACTATATAGAATCATTATATAATGCATAACACCGTCCTATTATTTTTTTAGGTGCTTGCTTTCGAAGCAGGAAGAAAACATAAAATTAGGGTCAACACTATATCTGCAGGTCATTTCATCACTTCTTTCTTTCATTTTTTTTGTTATATTAAAAAAATATTATTTACACACTATTTTCCTGCACCAGTATCACATTGAATCATACCCAGAATTGAAAATTTTCAGGTCCACTAGGAAGCCGAGCTGCTAAAGCAATTGGTTTCATAGATACAATGATTGACTACTCTTTTGCAAATGCCCCTCTACAGAAAGAACTAGCTGCAGGTAATTTATATTAAGCGAAAGATTGCAATCTTGGCCCATTTGCTTATGAATGGGTCAATTTGGGTTAAATTTATTCTTACATTCTCAAATGGGTATAAATCCAAAATATTGCATGATAGGAAACGGGTCAAATGGGCTGAAAGTTGTCCGAAGCGTATTTTAGTCCATAATTGATAATTCCTCCTAAATCGTTGTATTCAAAACTTTGTAGTGTTACTAAAATAATTTAACTTTTGGACACAGATAGTCATATTTGACATACTAGTTATTTATAGAAAACAAAAAAATATTGGGACGAAAGTGTTTGGTCAACCAATCTGACCCGGCCTAGAATACATTTTTTGACCCGTTACCCGACCTGTACAAAATACAATTTGCTGAAGTTTGAGAAATAAATGAACAGAGGAGGTGGGGAACGCAGCAGCATTCCTGGCATCACCATTGGCCTCTGCCATTACAGGCGCGCTTATATATGTAGACAACGGGCTGAATGCAATGGGCGTGGGGGTCGACAGCCCGTTGTTTAAAGATCTTAATGTTCCATCAGACAAACATTAGCAAAATTTACAGTTGGCAGGCATGTGCTGAGAATAAAGTTTTTGAAGTATCGGCTAGTAGATTTATATCTTAGTTGTCTGTAAGTTAAATGATGGTTATGACAACTTAATCGTGTGAAATCTTAAAATGTACGTCGTAAAGCTGCCCCAAATTGTTGGACGGTTTTTGCTCGAAAAACCTCGAGGATAAACTACTCGTGGGGAGAGCCCGGATTCAAACTTTGTTTCGATCATGGTGTCTACTCAAGCATGTGTTATTTGGTTCCGAGCTGTAATTAGTTTTTGATGTTTGGATAATCGGTTTATGCTATTGTTTGTTTAATTCTTTAAGAGGTAAATAGTGAGTTTCATATCATTTGCAATAAAACTAATCATCAAAAGGTAAAATAATTTATGTATTTACCTTTTTTTAATCATAATTTTGGGACTTAATTTCTAATTTTTACATGACGTCTCTTCTCGCAAAAAGGCCTTATCGTCTTTTTATTTATTAATATTTTCAACTTTTAAATATTTAGAGTACTTTAAACAATATTTAAATATTATAATTCACTTTCTTTGTATTTAAATATTCATGAAACGTTTAAATCAACTTTTCCGGTGTCACTAAAAATTTACTAACAAAAAACCTTATTAATTACATTCCAATTCTAATTTCAATTATTTTGCAATGTAAAGATTAGGTTTGTAAACGGTAATTGTTTTTAACTTACTAATTGTTATTACAATATTTTCAAATTATAACTTGTGGATTCTTTAGTTTTATTAAAAGATTATTTTGGCAGATTATTAATCACTTAGGATAAAGTATGGATCATACTATTAGTCAATGCAATGGTATTGGTTTATAACTCACAAGCCAACTAGAGTCTAGGCTTGTAAATGAACCGAACAAACATGGATATTAGCATGTTCGTGTTCGTGTTCGTTCATTTAACTTTTACCGAACATGAACACCACACATAATCGAACATGATTTTTTGTTCATATTAGTTTGTTAAGAAAATAAAAATTTTGTGTTAGTTCGTTAAAAAGCTAAATGAATATTTCACGAACATAAACGAACACAAATGAACAATAATAAACGAACATAAATGGACAATAATGAACAAGCATTACTAAACACACAACAAACAACGTTAAATGGTCATTTTGAAACTTTTAGGTGTATTAGTGTAAATTGAAATCTCACTAAACTTATAGATTTCTAGTATAACGTAATACACTTATGTTTCAAATATTAACACATAATACCTTTTATTAATATATTAATATACTTAAATAAACAAGCATAAACGAACGTAAATGAACAAACATAAACGGAGATATATGAACGAACATAGACAAACGTTCTTGAACGTAAACGAACGAACAAAGCACGTGTTCATGTTTGTTCGTTTAACTTAACGAACACAAAAAATTTGTTCATGTTCGTTCATTTACTAAATAAACGAATATAAACGAACTTCCCGCCGAACATTTCATAAACGTTTGGTTCATTTACATGCCTAAACTAGACCGTGCCCAATAAGGTTATTTAAAGTGCTAGGTGAAGTGCAAGAAAAAGAGTTATAACAATTTCACTTGAAACATCTTTATTTTAAGAAATTAAGGGATATGAGTAAGATTTGCTCAATCTTATCAGACCAAATTGTCCCTCTTTTTCACACAAACACACATTAGCAATTAGGTCCGATTGTAAGATAAAACATGCATAACTTAAACTATTGATTAACGAAAGCTACAACGAAAAGTTCATACTTAGAAAGATAAAAACCTCAATTAAATTAGCGGCATGAGTTATTATTATTCTTGTAGTTTAAATTATTAAAGGGTCCAGTTATTGAGACACTCACCGATTATAAATTAAAACTCCAGACTTCTATATAGGTCGTATAGCTCTATACGCATCATATAAGAGGTTGTACAACCCAATATGGAGCGTATAACCTATCTGACTATCTGAATTTTTCCTTGTATTTAGTGTCCAAATTTGCTCTAGTGTCATATAGGCCTGTATGAAACGTATATAGGGTGGTACATGGTTTTATGAGGCGTATAACCTTCCGAAAACCCTATGAATTTCTCGTTTTTAATATCGTCGATCTTATATGTCTCATATAACACGATATGATACGTATAGAAGGATGTCAGATTTATGATGATGAATGCCTTAACGTTAGAACACTTGCTTAACCAAATTTCTTTTTCCGAACGACAAATGTACGACCCTGTTTCGGAGGATAGTTGTTATCTTAATCGGGTCCACCTATTCATTTCCCAGTCAGGACCGCACCCCAACCCCTCATAAGTAAACTCATTGATAAGAAAACTCACAGACTAAATTCTGAGTATTTTACCCAAAGTAAGACTTAAACACATGACTTACCATTATTTACATATAATAAGTATCTTACGTTAACTAATTATACCAAGGATCATCGGTGTTTAACCAGTTTTACCATTCAAAATATGTACATATTGCATGTGGTGTAGAATACATATCATTCGCTAATCTTTAAATCTTGAGTTATGAATTCTTGATAGAACGTCTAGATGTCACACCTGCACACCGTCATACAAATCCAACGTTGAAAATGTCAGCAATCGTATTCTTCTTTTACTTGTTCCACAAGTAAACACAAAACCACCAGAAATGCTTTCTCATTTCACCCTCACACTCTCACACGCCTCCGCCACCGCCACCGCCACCGCCACCGCCACCGTCTTCCGCCACCACCGCCTCCGTCAAACAATCTTCAAACTTCACCGAAAAACACCGTTGTTCTCCACTAACGTTTCAATGGAAACCCCCACGGGTTCAACAGTTGATTCGATCGCCGATGGATTGAAGAAACAGAGTTTGAGTGATGATAAATGGGTGAAATTGAGCCTCGAAGATTTGAATTGGGATCACTCGTTTGTTCGTGAGTTGCCCGGTGATTCACGTACAGATGTCATGCCTCGGCAGGTGAATTACTGAATTATGAATTATGAATATGTTATATGTTTCCACCTGGTTATTGATTTTTGAAGTTTTATGCTTGAATTTGGTTACTCTTGTTTGATTGTCCGTTGATTACATTGATTGAGATTAAATTGAATTCAAATGCGTTTAATGGAAAGCTCGAAACCCTAAGAACACAGAATCATATGATTGAAATTGGATATTGGCTTTTGATTGTTCATGTTGGAGTTCAAACATTGTGTTTTTTCACAAATTTTAGGTGTATCATGCGTGTTATTCGAAGGTATCCCCTTCTGTACAAGTGGAAAACCCTCAACTAGTAGCATGGTCAGAATCAGTTGCAGAGCTTCTTGAATTAGATACTAAAGAGTGAGTTTCTCACTTTCCCTTTACTGTTTAGATCAATTGTCTATTGTGATATTTGTTTGAAATTATGTCACAATCTTGAAACTTTTATTGGTGTTGCAGATTTGAAAGACCCGATTTCCCACTTCTGTTCTCTGGGGCATCTCCTTTGGTAGGAGGGTAAGCAATAAGCATTTACTTATTACTTTTAAATGGAAATTTCATTACAATTAAGAAGTAAAAGCGTTAAGCTACTTTCAGATTGTCTTATGCTCAGTGTTATGGCGGTCATCAGTTTGGAACGTGGGCGGGTCAATTGGGTGATGGGCGGGCCATCACACTTGGGGAGCTTGTGAATTCAAAGTCCCAAAGGTGGGAACTTCAGCTGAAGGGTGCTGGGAAGACTCCATACAGCCGGTTTGCTGATGGTCAAGCGGTTCTTCGTAGTAGTATACGTGAATTTCTTTGCAGTGAAGCAATTCATTGTCTTGGGATTCCAACAACTCGTGCACTTAGCCTTGTAACAACAGGGAAATATGTTACACGTGACATGTTTTATGAGTAAGTTTTATGTAAGAAAAAGAATTTACGCTTAAACATCTTAAGCATCACAAAACCAGACACACTCATCCTGATATGTATGTGTTCTGAAAGTGATTATGTGATTTTGAATAATCATAAACAGATAATTACTTCATTACTTGTAAAAGAACAGGATTAGGAAATTGTAAATAGATGTGCTTTTGTGGCTTGAAGTTATAGTAAGTAGGTAACTGAGTAATGAACTATTGAGTGTGACAAATATTGGTTAATTAAGAAACTAAATCCGTGAAAGGTTGACAGTTTTCTTTTGTGAAAAATGAGACACTGTCTTGTGAGATGGGAGTAAAAGTTTCTTAGATTATGTTAATTGAGTTTGGTAGTCAGGTATTGCTATCACTGGTTTTTTGTGCATACCAGCATAGTTTTTCATTTTTCCTGTTCAGTCATTGCACTTTTTTGTACCCCTGGGTCATTAAAAGAATAATGGTTCACCATGTATACCCTTATAGTTATTTGGTTCGCAAAAAACTGGCTGTCAATAATGATAATTATATATACAAAAGTTTTGTTATAAAAATTACATTCATGTATGATACTATTTTTTGTAATAACTAATAACAATGGAATTACTGATTAGGAAATGACCCCATTGGTATGCAAAACCATGTTATATTGACTTCAGAAGTAACCAAAAAAAATAGCTGAATACTTTAGACTTATTAGTTATTACTCATGTATGCAATATTGCAAATGCAGCGGCAATCCAAAAGATGAACCTGGTGCAGTTGTGTGCAGAGTTGCACAATCATTTTTACGTTTTGGCTCATTTCAAATACATGCTTCAAGAGTAAAAGAGGATCTTGAAATCGTTAAAACTTTAGCCGATTACACCATTAGGCATCACTTTCCTCATATAGAAAATATGAGCAAAAATGATAGTTTATCTTTCTCTACGGGCCAAGACAATGGTTCTGCTGTGGATCTGACTTCAAACAAATACGCAGGTGAATATATAAGCATGCAAAGACTAAATTAAATTATATAGTTGATTTATATGGTTCGGCAGCTAATGCTATATCTATGTGATGGTTGAATCAGCCTGGGTGGTGGAAATTGCTGAACGTACTGCTTCATTAATTGCCAGCTGGCAGGGTGTTGGTTTCACACACGGTGTGATGAATACTGACAACATGAGTGTATTGGGGCTCACGATTGATTATGGCCCTTTTGGGTTTCTTGATGCTTTTGATCCGAGTTTCACCCCAAATACCACTGACCTTCCAGGGAGACGGTATTGCTTTGCAAATCAACCTGATGTTGGCCTATGGAATATAGCTCAGTTCATAGCAACTCTTTCTTCCGCTAAATTGATTAATGAGAAAGAGGCTGATTATGCCCTTGAAAGGTATTTGACCCTTTTGCCCTTCTCCCTAAGCCTGTGGCAAATTATCATCTAAAATGCTCCATCCATGCTGAAAGCCTGAAATAAATGATAATAGTGACATGAGGTTCTAATAATGAACATTGGTGCTAGGAGAATGTGCTTATAATTATAATTTTTTTATCAAGGTAAAAAATAAACGAATTTGGAGCAGTTAAGAAGTTGTAAGAAAGCTAACTATTGAATCAAATGTATAGCTACCTACATATTTATAGTTTAAGTAACTCGTTATTTGATTATTGTTTATGATTTTCAGTATGTTTTGTGTCCAATCCTATCATTTAATTTTTTTTGCATTCGTTATGTAATGGAGAGAGTATTCATGATTTTGGTTATAAAAAGCGCGCCTAGAGCGTGAGGTGCGCGAGGCAATTGAAAAAAATGTCTCACTGTTTGGAGAAATTGGTCCATATTAGGGTCCGGAGGAGGCTGATATGTGAAAACGATTAAAAAAAGTGAAGAGATCATGAATGGTTTACTTGATGAAGGCTAATATGTAAAATAGATGAGAGAGATGCAACTTTTGGTTGTGTGTGAATCGTATTATGTTGTACAGAGAGATAACACCTTCACGTACATGTAGCCTCGCACTTTCTAAAGTCGAGCTTTTGATAAATATTAACATAATATACCAACTATTTATTTGAATTTTGAAAAGCAGCCTGCTTGAGCTCAAAAAAGTCAATCGGTACCTATTCTTTAGTGGCTTTACTATCTGGCTGAGTTTGTAAAACCTTATTTTTTATGATCTGTTGCAGATATGGTATAAAATTTATGGATGACTACCAAGCTGTAATGACCAAAAAACTTGGGCTACCAAAGTATAATAAACAACTCATAAGTAAACTGCTTAACAATATGGCAGTTGACAAAGTTGACTACACCAACTTCTTTAGATTACTATCCGACATTAAAGCTGATTCAACCACCCCAGATGAAGATCTGTTGGTCCCACTTAAGGCTGTTTTACTAGATATTGGTCAAGAACGCAAGGAAGCTTGGACAAGTTGGGTCAGAATCTACATAGAGGAGGTAATTTGACTGCTGAACGCTAAATAACATCTTGCACTTGTATGGTTATAGTAAAATCGATTTGGATTGTGGTTTTTTTCCCCCTTGTGGGTCAAACATGTAAATATTTTGAAACTTAAATTAAAATGGAAATAGGTCAAGTGGATCAAATGGCTCAAATTGGTCATTACTCAAAAGTGTTCTATTTTAAAATCTCACAATCATTTTCAAAAATTAGATCATCGTTTTGGTTAGTTCTAAAAAGCGACCAAGTTCAGTCCTTTTTTTTTGGGTAAGCAGCATTGGTTTCGCGTGTAAAATCCCTTAGAATTCCAATTTTTGGGCAATGACGATGTGACAGTAATCTTTTTACTACTATCAAGGTTAAAAGTTTATGGATTCTATAAGTGGTTACGTTATTTGAACCTTTTAGTGCAGTTATCCATCTTATCTTTGACAATATAGTTCTCAAATTCTTTGTCCTCAGACCCTACCAAGTATACCAATAGCCCTGCAATGAGTGGGATTTTTCTGAGTCTGTTTGTTTTCAGTTTTCAAATTCTTATTAAATGCCTAATAAGACATAAACGTGTTAATGGGTTGGTTTGACCTGACTCAAATCATTTGGACCTGTAAGATTGACCATTGTGACCCGTTACACCAACCCGGCAAAATCTTATTAAATACCTCTACTTGTATGTGATTGTGGATTTGTTTCTTCCTTCTAAATTCTTATTCATAACAATGTGTTAATATTTGTGCTATGATATAAACAGTTATCTGGTAGTGGAGTTCCAGATGAGGATAGAAAAGCTTCAATGAACTCTGTGAACCCAAAGTTCATTCTTAGGAACTATTTATGTCAGAGTGCAATAGACATGGCTGAACAAGGTGACTTTGAAGAAGTGAGACGATTGCTTAGAGTAATCGAAAGGCCGTATGACGAGCAACCCGGTATGGAAAAATATGCGCGGTTGCCACCTGCGTGGGCTTACCGTCCAGGTGTGCGCATGCTATCTTGCTCGTCATAAGGTTCTCCACGCTGGATTTTAGAAAGCGTATGTATGTACATATAATGTTTACATACTACACTTGTGCGGTTGTATATCTATGTTTGTAGCGCGGTGGTGATCATACTAGATACTTGTTTGGTATGGTAAATCATAATTCGTTTCCCGACATCAGACTAGCATGTCGTTGTTTCACGACGATCGGCTTTACCTTTTACCTTGTTACTCCAATATCTGCTATACTGTTCAGACTAGCAAGTATTTATTGTTCAATCTGATACTGAAGTACTAAACCACATATTATTAGACCCTTAAAAGGAAAGGTTAGTGGCCTTTGCCACTAGCCCTTTTTCAACTTTTAAGCTTTCACCTCAACACCTTTTAAAATTTTTATAAAATATTAATTTCACCTTAAGTTTTTAAAGTTTCGGGTTTATCCCAAGGCCGGCCCAAGTACAATACAAGTGAAGCAAACTTAAAGTATCGGGTTTACCATTTTACCCCTGTGTAAGTTTTACTTAAAATCTAATTTCTTACCTTCGGATTTTTATGTACGTGTGGGTATAAATTTGAGCACGACTATGTTTTGATTCAGATTTTATTTAGACATTATATTATATATACTACAAAAACCAAATTAACAGCGACTAACGGTGCTGGCGAAAATTATGTCACGTCACAGTCGGTTTGACGGTAAATGCAGGTGGCGGTTGCGTGATGGTTTTGGGGTGTAGAGCATCGCGACGGTTGTGGTTATTCGGTTATTAAACACCGCCTCTAACCCACCGCAATCGGAAAACCGCCGTCGAGCATAGATCTTCATACTGGAATTCAAAATAGGTGGTGGTAGTTTGCATTGATGGTTAGAATTGAAATTAAGTATATAATTATTATATATTTTGTTTTTACCTACGAGCATTTGGTTAAACGCGATATAATTCATTGCGATTATATCACGAAATGCGTATTGTATAACTTTAAAAAGTCGTACAATTGTTCGTCACAAAGAACCACTTTTTGTATCTTCATATAGTCTTCACCCTTATAGAAAGTAAGGTACATTGATATTTATTCGGATCGAGTAAATACATTTAATCACACTATAATCTTTTGAAGTATAGAATAAATTAAGTTTTATTATTTTAAACTATGTAGATTTTTTTCTATTTCAATTTGACCCTTAAACATATAATATTTTCATGATCCGTTAAAAATTTTGGTTATAATTTTTTAGAATTTAGAAACAACTTTCATATTTGGTTGTATTACTTCCATGTTTACATTCATAAACTCTGTTTCATTAAAATATTTAAACTTAATTGTATTTCTCTTTACTCCCATGACATATTTGACAATATTATAAAGTTACAAACCTACTATCACATATATAATTGTAAATATTTTTCAAAATGACATGTGTGACAATTATTTAAACATTTGTCATTATTTTATCCACTCGATCAATTAACTAACTTATCTTTATCATTTATCATGGTTATCATTTATATTTCTTTTTTTTTTCAAATAACAAAGAGAGATTTCTAAAATATATATTTCTATCCGATGAGCTTGGGATTGTATATTAGCATGATTTTGATACAAGTTCTCCATTAAATTATTGTGAAAACATGTTTAATATTGTCCCTTAAAACATTTGGATCTATGATTTGCATTAACCAAATATATTAATAACTTCAATATCTCCGCGGCAATTAGTAAGCTAAAATATAAAGTGCTTCCATGCTTATTTTTATATATGTACTAAGATGGCTTACATTTGATGTTCGTTGACGCCTTGTGAATTTATTCAGAAATAACTCAAATGAGTTGTGTCAAATATAAAACGTTTACAAGCTTATGTTTTTTTTATGCTTTGAGTAGATCTACGTTTCGACGCAAGTTTTGTTTGGAATCACGTCAAATCAAATGTAATACGTTTTTATTCTACTGTATAAATCTAAGTTACTTTGTGTTTTAACGTAAATTTAGTTCGGACGTAAAGTGAGACGATTGTAATTTATACTTTATCATGTCGCGTACGACGTTTACGTTTTGAGTTGGTGTAAACAAAGAAAAAAAAGAAAATTCTGAAAATGTTCTTTTGAAAAAAAAAATTCTCTTAAAATGTTACTTTGACCAACCTATCCCCCGAACTACCCTCGCCCCAACATGGACGTCTCGATCAAAAAACAAAATTCGAATCCACTGTGAGCGGTTCAGATGAAACCACATGTCTAAATAGAGTAGTTACCAAGGTTGGGACGAACGTAAACAAGTTCTGACGAACTTAATCAGATTCAGACGACACATAAACATATACCTATTTAACGTTTCTTCATCTAAACCATTTATACAGGGTTTGGATGATCTTGTTTTATTGTCGTCTTCTCCCTTGCTGGATCGCATTTTTCATTTTTCATATCTCATATATTTCAACCTTTTGGGGAAAAATAATCTGATCCAAGAATCGAAACCAAATCCCCTTTTCGTCGGAGCTAAATTATCGTCAACAGGCTTCATTTCGATGCAGTTGATCTATAAACCTCTGAAGAGTGCTTAAAATCTTGGTGATTGCATTATCCCACATTCATTCTCCAGGTAATAAGCTTCCAAAAGATCTAAAGTTTCCATCTTTTCGTTTGTTTAGATCGATAATCTGGCTGCACATAACCTGTTTGTTGTAATGTCAAAGTGAGTTTCGATTATGTTATTAGTTATTATGGTCTTTTGATGTGGAATGTGTGTGCTGTGGGCAGTATGTAATCAATACTGTTGTTACTCCACGATTTAGCATCTGTAATTAACTTTGTTAAAAATATATGATATGGGTTTTCAACTATTTGTCTTCCATTTTTGAGAATCTATTTGAATCCTATATTAGTTATTAAACAGTTGCTGTTTTATCTCCATGTGACGTGTGTTTTGGGTTTTCTTTAAATGTTAGTGTTATAACGAAGAATAAACAAATACTAAGATTAAAATGCCTTGTTTTATCTTTAAGTGAATTCATCCACATATAAAAGAGTAGATTTGTTGTGTACTGTAAGCATGAATTGAGGGTTAGTTTTAGTGTTACCATTATGATATCAAGTTTTGATGTTACATTGTTGAAACTTAGGAGTTGCATTTGTATCTCTTGGAGCATAGGAGCTGCATTTGTTTTATACGTAGTATAGGATATTTGTCGGAACATAGGATCTGCAGATTTTGATGTTACATATGGAGCTACAGGTTATGATTTTGTTTTAATGGTTCACCTCGCAGTTAAGTAATACGCATATAACTCAAGATTTAGTTAACTCAAATAGATGTGAATTTTTGTACCACGTTGAAGATCTTAAAAAAGTTATGGTTTTTAGTAGCGGAGCTTGAACCAAAGCTTAGGGGGGGCGGACTCTATATTTATTAAAAAATTCCACTACCGGACCGAAAATTTACACTATCGAGCCGAAAATTTACACTACTGACGAAAAAAAGAGCCCCCCGGCCCAATAAAGCTTTGCCCCTGATGGTTTTGTCTCTGCAAATGGTTGTGGCTAATGAGGTCAGACACTTGGTACCCCTAAACATATGTGTGGTTAAATTTTTTGACCTGACCTGTTATCACTAACCTATTTTGGCCCCCACTAACGAAAAATCTTGGATATGCCAATGACTTGAATTCTTGAAACTTGATGAACATGCCCATCAATTATTTAAGGGCATAAAATCTAGAAAGATAATAGAAAGCATTGTATGAGATTTCAAGATAGAGATCCACAATCATTTGATTAATTGATTCATCTCAAAGTTTTTCTAGGTGTCATATACCATTCAAGCTAAAAACTTTTGATTTACTGTTCATTATTCGACTTTGAATGTGATATGACTTCCAACCCACTTTATGAAATGATTCAATCTGGTATGAAACATAAGAATATTGGCGTTAATTCTGTCCCTTAAAACCCGTTAAAAGGTTCAAAGTTTTGAGTCTTTAACTCTTTTTACATAAAAAAGGTTAGCATCTTTCCATTCCATATTTGCTTGATTTTACCACTCGTATTCATCGAGTTATGTGTAAATGTTTACTTATACTTTGATGAAACTATTTTATCATCAAATAAACATATGCAATGCTATGATAGGAAATGGTGAATTACAGTTTATTTCTGCAGGAGTGCAGAGAATGAGAATTCCACGTAATCTTGAGGTATGGAGATTGGGTACATTGAATTACTTAGAAGTCCTTAAATTGCAAGAAAAACTGGCGTCTGATAGGAAAATCAGCAAGATTCCGGATACCCTTTTGTCCTTACAACACCCACCTACATACACCCTTGGCAAACGTCGAACAGATTACAATCTACTAGTTCCCGAATCTGAACTCAAAAATATGGGTGCTGAACTTCACTACACACAAAGGGGAGGTGACATTACATTTCATGGCCCACATCAAGCCATTTTATACCCTATTATTTCTTTGAGAGATATCGGGCTGGGCGCTAGGAAATACGTTGAAAATCTTGAGTCAACTATGATCGAGTTATCGTCTTTGTATGGAGTCAAAGCTCATGGTCAAAGGAAATGTGAGACAGGGGTATGGGTTGAAGATAGAAAGATTGGTGCTATTGGGGTAAGGATTTCATCAGGGATTACATCTCACGGGCTGGCGTATAACATTGACCCTGATTTGACTTTCTTTAAACACATCGTGCCTTGTGGAATCGCGGATAAGGATGTTACATCGTTGAGGAGAGAGACGGATTTGGTGCTTCCGGATGAAGAAGTTATTCAGGAGCAATTGGTTTCTTGTTTTGCAAGATTATTAGGTTACAATGATATCATTTGGAAGGACAAAAACATCACTAAAATGGATGATTGATTATCAAAGTTGACCATAGTTTACTGGTCATTTGACACATGAAAAATGACATGTCTGTACTTTTAAATGTACTTTCTCATTCTTTCTATAACAATCTATAGTTCTTTGAAAAAAACATCTCTACAGCCATTATTTATAAGCATTAGTGCTTTCTTAATGTAAACTTAATATGTTACAGTTGCATCATTTACTCACATAAATGGGGTGTGATTTGTCAATATTACACAAGTTTGGTGGTGCATCAAGTACTTTTGATTTGTAAATATAAGAAAATTTTATATAATAAATGTTTCAGGTTAACCTGACCTGTTTTAACCTTTGACCCGTCAATTTTAGCACCTCTTAACTTGCTCTTTGTTTCAAGATGTGAAGTATTATTACAAACAACCAATTAGCAATCAATTATATTCTAGTCCTATAACATGAGTGATATACTAGTTTTGTCGAACGAAGGTCTTTGTTCACCTCTTCTTCTATTGATTAGATTGAACTTTCTATTACCACAATTTGTTGTGTGTATGTCTATTTTTGGTAAGCGTAAAAATTCTTTACCAGAAAACTCATGGTACCCTGTCAATGCCTGTTAACTAACATCATCAAGTAAAACATAATTTAAGCTGGACAGATGACCTTTAAGGAGTTTAAAGATATAAAACCAGTAAACTCATGATACCAGAAAACTCAAGGTACCCTGCCATGCCTGTTAACTAACATCATCAAGTAAAAACATAATTTAAACTAGAAAGATGACCTTTAAGGGGTTAAAGATAGAAAACCAGTAAAAACTGAATTCGAACATAATAACTCTGTTGTAGTGTTGGTTGGTTATATTGTACATGCACCAAACTTGATGGTGTACATGCCTTCACAACATGGATTGTTGCATATTAAATTTATAGTACAAGCTGAAAGTGACAAACTGTCATACATTGTACCTGAGTTCATGGGACACGTGAGCTTTATCCTATATATGAAGCTCATAAGATTCTTTAGATACATATGCAGGTAAAGATGCATACAAACGACTCATGGCCCATGCTGAACCACCCGGACTCACTCGACCCATTCGTCTATGTCACCACAAAGGGGTCAAGACCCATCATGCCCATGCTTTGAACCACCCGGACTCACTCGACCCATTTGCTTATGTTGCCAAAAAGAGGTCAAGACCCACATACCCATGTGTGGCTCATGGCTGCATCCATTTATAATGTTCTGCAATCTTTCTGATCACCAAATCTTGAATTTCAGTCAATATTTTCTTCAGATCAAGAATCATTCAAATGGCTTGCAAAGTACTTGTTTTTATAGTTTCTTTGATGTTCTTTCATCATCTGGTTATGTGCTCTTCTAATTTCATCTCGTTTTCGGTCAAAGATAGAAGTCAACCAAGAAGACTATTGGGTTCTTCAGTTAAGGCCGTTTTCAGGAATCCGTTAGGTGCAACAGTGAATGAGTCTGTGTTGTCGATGGAAGCTAGTTTGAGAAAGCGCCCGCCAACCGATTCAAACCCGATACAGAACTAGTGATCATGTTGAGATGATGAGAAACTGAGAGTGTTTTAGTTTTTGTTTGATTTTAGTTATATTTACCTTTTAGTTCTGATAGGAAGGAGATTTCAATGTGTAAAGTTCTGATATTTAGCTCATATATTATACTTAATGTGATTTAGCTAATGTTATCGGTGGTTTCTATTAACACAGTATGTAATGTTGTCGCTTTCTTATGCTTCAGCTCTAAATTAGTAAATTTGTATCAAAACCGAATCTAAAAAAAGAAGTATTGAAAAATATTTTGACTTATTTTAGTGTACTAGAAAATTGATCTACGGTAAATGCTGAACTAAAGTATCTATTGTTTGTTGGTTTGTTCTTTTTTTCTTTCCTTTTTTTTGTCTCTTTAAAAAGCTATGTTTAATCCTCATCGAGCAGTTGAAGTGGGTGTCGGGTGCACGTGAGAAATGACGAACTTACCCCTCTGGGCTCATGTCGTTTTTTGGTTTTGGTTTGATCATTAAAAGGCTTTTGATCAACGTTTGAAGCTAGTACCGGTTTATTGAATCGTTTCGGTATTATATTTGTTGTTTCTTATGTTTATGGGACCGACGACACTACATTATCTCATTTAGGGTTTTTCGGGTTTCTTTCTAATATCTTGTGATTTTATGTATGATTTATCAAAATTGTTGCATATGAAATATGATCTATATGTACATCTTAGGACATTCTTTTTGTAGATTGATGTAAAGCTAACTAGAAATAATGGAATTCGGATTTCACAGTTGGAAAACCGCCATCCATGATTTATGGTCTTGTAACACCAAATCAATGTTTTATGCAATTGCTTTACTTATGATATCTGCTAAACTTTTATCCACCGTACCAAGTTTGTGTTTACTAATAATTGACGTGTATTTTAATGTTTGGTCAAAATACATATTTATATATAAGAAGATATATAATGAGAATACAAGCAGCTTTGATTACATACATGCTGTGTAGGTGGTGAGGTGAGTGTTACTATGTCAGTAGATGGTTGGTTCCTTGGTGGTAGAGGTGGGCATAAAAGCCGGGTTCGAACCCCGCCCGGACCCGGATACGGGTAGTAATTAATGGGAGGTATACCAGGGTTGGATCCATTTAAAGCCGTAGGGTTGGAACCGGTTTTAGATTTTGAGTTTTTTAGCAAACCCGACCCGGTTGAACTCTAGTTGAACCCGGTATTGGACACGCATATAAGAAAAGAAAAGAAGAAAAATAAATAAATAAACCCGGTATTGGACTCGCACCCGGACCCGACCCTATACCTGGGTAGGGTTTTTAAGCAAGTGAACCCGACCCGGGTTCATACCTAGTTTCGCCTCAACCCGGGAACAAAAAAACCCGGTTTGTAATAGGTTCCAAAACCCGTTTTTCCCACCTCTCATTGGTGGTGGTGTTGAGATCTCATACTTTAATTCAAATTGTTGGTCCAAACAAGTGGGCTGTAGGCCCTGTTATCACGTGGACCAACGTGCAGTACTTTTTGTGGCCCGGTGGCTCAGCCCATTGTGACACCCCGTATTTTTCAGGTTAACGCCATTACCACTGTCTAACCTTTCTCGTTATATTATAACTATTATTATTATTGCCACTTGACCTTAGTTTAACATTAAACTAACCAAAAACATAAAATTTACTAATATTAATCTCTTTCATAGTTGTGGGACCTAAAATGTCATTTATCAAAGTCAAATATTAATAAAAACCGAACCCCCACCCACGGTTCCCTTCTTTCCCGATTTCACAAAGCCACCAAACCCTAAACCGCCATAAATCTTCTGCCATCAACCGTTCCCTTCGAACACACAAGAACCCTTCGGCAGGCTACTTACTATCAAGGATCTTCATCGGCATTCACTCTATAGCTCTCATTTGGTAAGTTCTTTGCCTCATTGATCATTCGTTTATATTTTCATCGTGGTTCGGTTTCGTCTCGGTTACTACCTCGCGACTATGGCCCTCGATTCGTGTCCGTTTGTGGTTACGTTAGTCTCGAGGGGAGTTTCGGGATCGTTGGTCGTGGTTTTCTTGTTGTGCATGAACGTATTATTTCATTCGGAATTATGCGCGATCTGCGTTTTGTATATATATGCGTATGTATGTTGTTGACGTTTAGTTTTGTCAGTGTATGTGTGTGCATATGCAATGCGATGTGTTCTTGGGTGTGTTTCGCAGATGGGTTAAAGGCTGCGTTTGCTTGTTTTCGTGCCTATGTTTCGGTTTTGGAATATGTATGTATATGGACACGCATGTGTGCGTGAGTGCTTCTGATTGTATGTGTGTATGAATGCGATATGTGTGTATGTTTTGGCATATATGCATATGTATATATATATATAAATGTGTGTGTAAGTGTATGCATGGGTGTGTCTTCTTTGATTATAAATTCTTAAATACATACATATATCTATGTAGGTGTGTGTATGACTTGTGTTTTGATGAGTACACATGTATGGTGGTGTGTAAGTGGGTGATTATGTGGTATGTGATTTTATGTATATATATGTGTGTTCATGCATGGGTATTTATGCATGTGTGTTGTATGCGATGTGCATGTATGTAATGTGAATGTGAAGTTTGTGTGTGCTTATTTATTATTATAATTGTGTGTGTTATGCAATGATATATGTGTGTGTTATGCAATGATATATGTGTGCGTTATGCATGATGCATGTGTGTATTCTGCTAGTGTGTTTTTCTGCATATATTAGTGTATGAATGCATGCATGCATATGTATTGTGTTAATATATATATATATAATATACATGTTTGATTTTGTTGGATGTATGTGGTTGGTCAAGCATAATTGAGAAGGTAATTGTGTTTATTTGTGCTTGTGTGTGCATGGGTGAATTGGACGCTTGGCCTGAAACCAAGAATACGAAACCGTACGATCGTTATATTTATATTTAATAATTAAAATTAATATTATATATTAATTTAAATCCAGGTTGAGCGGAGACCCTAAACGTTGTTCTTTCGTTTATTAATTGTTGTGCATTTAAGGTGAGTTTACGGCCCCACTTCCGTATTATACTCTCTTTTGGGGGAGAGAAACATGTTGTTTTCATAAACATAGAATACTTAGATTGGTAATACTGCGTATATTGGTTTACTATTGTGATACCACTACGCCTCTCTGGACCGTTAATATGGAATTAGCGAGGTGATTGTTAGTAGATCTACTGGGTTTGACAAACCCTACCCGGGCTAGTCACGCTAGTTTGACTGGAGGTCAAACGGGTGAATGGTCAGCCTATTTTACAGTGTTGTGGTCTGGTATCCACAGCCGGGGCATTCATTATATTATTACTGTCAGCTTGGTCACGAAATTCATACACATAGTGATTTGTTGTAGGCTAGCTACCTACTTATATGTTTGATTACTTAATCTGGATTTCATTACTATTACTTATTGTTTTTTGATAAACCTGTGAACTCACAACCTTATGTTGACACTTTAGCATGTTTCTTTCAGGTTCTTAAGCTGTGCACGAATAGGGACATCTCGTATTGCATTCATTATCGTAGAGTCAAATGAACAATCTACGTTTTTCTATAAATTATATTTATTTGGTTTGCGCGTGTCTGCGTCGTTTAAACTATGGTTTATACGCTTCAGCATTTATTTTCATGTTTCGTATTTAATTCTAATTCTAAGAAACTTTATTTAATTTATAAATTTTGTTTTGTAATTGTTGCGTCGTTTGGTGTAACTAATGGCTAAGATCCTGCTATGTCATGCTCCTAACGGTATTACCCCGTTTGTGGAATTTGAGGGTATGACAATTTCAGTAATATCTTATCTCAAATAATAGTTTTATAATTTATAAATATTGATTAGTAGTTTTCTGTTTTATAATTTTACTAAGCTCGTATAGTATATGAGTTTCTAAACTAGTATATATATAAATCAAAAGATAGTGAAGTAGTCATGAAAATTATGATAAGATATTACAACGTCCGACCAAAAAATATATATATATATACATATATATATACATATATATATATACACATATACATATATATATATATATACACATATACATATATATATACACATATACATATATATATACACATATACATATATATATATACACATATATATAGACATACATATACACATATATATAGACATACATATATACATACATATATACATACATATATACATACATATATACATACATATATACATACATATATACACATATATACACATATATACACATATATACACATATATACACATATATAAACATATATACACATATATACACATATATACACATATATACACATATATACACATATATACACATATATATATATACACACAAGTTAAATATTTTCATGACTAAAAGTAGTATTGTAGGATATTAAAAATGATTAAATTATTTAATTATGATTGGTTCTTTTCTAAAACATGATCTTTGATGTTTTGCATGATGAAATGATACATTGATACGCCACTGCAACTAATTTTAAGTGGATGTCACAAACAGGAGATAATCATAAACGAAAATTTGATATTATTACGTGATGCATGTTATCAAGCTTTAGCATAGAGACACTTATGTGTCACATCAATAATTAACCACACTCTAACCATGGGGCACTCAAAGTAACGAATCTAAGAATTTTCAACGAGGACTAAATAATTATGACAACAAATAATTATGGGTTAAAGCCCTCACGTTACGATGGGGGCATAAAACCATATCAATAGCACAAATGACACATACCGTAAGCGACCATCAACACTGAAAAAGCTTGTATTAAAAAAATAAAACTAAAGTAGACGTAAAAATGTTGAACCACACACGTAAAATGTTAAAAACAGTAATTCGATTTAGGACCCGCACGTTACGATGGATATGTTAAATAGAAAAAAATAAGCATAACAAGGTTGAGCTGCAAGTGCATGTTACTACGTGCAAACTCTTAAAATTTAGACCGTAAATAAAAAATTATGTAAATATGAAAGTCTTGGGGATTAAATTTGAAAGTAATAAATTATAAGGGTTAAATTGTGAAATATATAAAAGTATTAGGTTTAAAAACAAATGTTAAAAAAAAAAGAATGTGCAATTTTTTATGCATATTGTACAACAATAAATACATACCACCCAGCACTTAATACTTGGTTGACTAAGAGAACTTAGAATATAACTTTTAAACATAGACGAGCGATCTCTTTAAATTTTGTAACATATCATTTTTTCAGGACAACTTCTTTGGAACAATAATTCGTACGTCGTTCGATATAGTTTTGGTAAAAAAATATATATTTGTATTAAAAGAAAGGAAAACTTTACGGAACCACGATTTTAAATTATTTTAATCAGACTATTAATTTTTTTATTTGTTTCAATTAGATCATTTAAGTATAACTTGTTATTCTAATCTTAAGTATTTAACCTGATTAGCGCGTAAACTTGCTAAGGTGGTGTTTTTATATTTGAATTTAATAGAAAACATCAAAAAGTTCAATTTTAAATAACGAACTAGGTATTATTAAAAAAAACCTACCATTGATCGACTATCGATCTCCTTCCATCTGTCACCGTCGATTCCATCACCATTTGGGTATGTTGGTGAGCATGCTTAGGTGTATGCCGTTGTATTTGGATATGTTGACCCGTTTGGGCATATTTAGGTGTATGTTAACCCATTTGGTGTAATTGGGTGTTTTATTTGTTATGTATTTTAACGATTTTTTTTTAAAATGGGTTTTTTAAAATGATGATGTTGATAATAAATGTTTTTTTGTTGGGATTTAACATTAGGAGAACCCGTCCCTGCCATGGGCAGGTTCTCTGTCTCGGTCAATATGTTTCACAGGGAATGCATGTGAATGTGCAGATGTCAAGTCAAACTCATAACTCGCCTCTATCATGGATCAGTTCTCAAAAAATAAAATTTAAATTTTGATAGTGTCTTGATGTGTCAAATTAAAATAAGAACTCACCCATACCACCACAAAATTCCAACCTTTCTTTTCTTTTACATAAATGACCAATAATTTTTATTTTTATACATTTATTCCCACGACTTTTCTTTCAACTCAAAAGTAATAATAATTTCATGCTTTCATTCCATAAAAAAAATAACTTGGAGAATTACACCAGGTCCACTGAATAACGAATTGTTATGTTTAAATGGTCAGCATAGAGCTGGTCATTATTTCGTGATTTAAAAAACGATAAATGAATTCTACGTATACATGTAATCCCAACTTATTTAAAAATAATAATCAGCTCTATGCTAACAATTTAAAAATAACAATTCGTTATTTAGTGGGCCTGACATAATTCTCCAACTTATTTTTTTTTTTGAATGAAAACATGAAAATTTTATAAGTTTTGAGTTTGAAAAAAAGTCTTGGGAATAAATGTATAAAAAATAAAAATATTGGTCGTTTATATAAAAGAAAAGAGAGGTTAGAATTTTGTGGTGGTATGTGTGAGTTCTTATTTTGATTTGACACATCAAGACACTTTTGAAAATTAAATTTTGCTTTTTGAGAACACGCACATGACAGGGCGAGTTTCGAGTTTGACTTGACATCTGCGCATTCACATGCATTTCTTGTGACCCATGTTAACCGAGACAGAGAACCCGCCCATGACAAGGGCGGGTTCCTCTAATATCAAATCCCAACAAGAAAAACTTTTATTATCAACATCATCACTTTAAAAATCCCATTTTTCAAAAAAAATCATTTTTTAACTTGTTGGGATATTTGTTATGTAACGGAGTCACGATTAAAGTTGAAAATTTACTTAAAATTACCATCACATTTTTTAATTTATAAAAAAAATACAAAATCTAAAAAAAGTAAATATTTTCAATTTTCTTTTGCAATTAAATTTTCTTTTGCACTCTTAATGGTTGTTATGCCTATTCGCATTTCTTCTTTTTTTGCAACCTTTTATAGCTATTCGCATTTTTTATCATTTTTTTCAATTTCTTAAAGAATTTGATTTTTTATAATTTTTATTGGCTTTTTTTAATATTTTAATTTTTGTAGATACTATGAGTGACATAAAATGATAATTAACCAGCTATTCATATTAAATATATGGATTGGAACATTAAAATAAAATTTAGAGATTTATTTATGAATTATCTAATTAAAATAATCTTAAAACTTGATTACTAATTTTATAAAATTCACATAAAAAACAACATTTTAACAATCTTTCTTTGTCATTATCTATACAAACTCTAACATTTTAAAGTTCCATTTGACTGTCGTTCTCTTCCATCTCATTCCACAAACGTCTATAAGCATTTTTTTAAGATGCTATAAGAAGTTTTATTATTTTCATGGTTTTATGTGATTTTATACAAGTCAGTTTTGCCACCAGCATTATATTCATCATGTAATGTCCTCTTCATATTTCAGATTGTCCTAGCATTTGAAGTGTAACATTAGGGACCCTTCTTCCCTCTTCGGCTTTTACAAATAAGTTTTGCCATATAACATGATCTAAACTAATTAGGTTTATACGTATCTTTGATTGAAACTAATCATGTATTGAAATAAATCATGAAAGTAATTAACAACTTTTAAATATACGTCTTTTGAAAAATAGGTTAATTAAATATTGATTTATAAGAGTATTAAAGGAACTAGTTGAACCCGCCAACGCGTATTGTGCATATGGGTGGCACTGCGCGTATGGGTGACGTTGTTAACTAAGGCTAAGATAAACCATCAAGGGCACAGTGTGTCAAAGCTGAACAAGTGTTGTAAATCCACAACCATGTCCATTTCTCTCTCTAAGATACCCAAGTTCATAGATTTGAATGAATATAATGCAATGAGCAAATGAAGTAAAGAGTTGTACCATCTTGCTTAACCCACTTGTACAACAAAATAACTGTTCATCTATAGCTGCATTAATAATAAAGTATATAATTATATTTTTGATAAACCCCTTTCTTATTTGTTATTCTGTTTTATTTTTGTTTTAGTAATTTGCCCTCTTTCTTCTTCCAAGCCTCTTTCATTCACTTACATAAAAAGGCTCACAAAGAAAAGTAGAAAGCTTATACAAGGAACAAACTTGCTTGAAAGTCACATGAAGAAGAAACTTAGAAGATAAAGCATAAGAATGAACAAACTTGCAAGAGAAAATAAATGTGAAATTGACTCGCAAAAAAAACACATAACTCATAAGGAAAAAGCATACAAAGAACAAACTCAAAAATAAATAATGTACTTTTTTCTTTATAGGTTAAAACTTTGATAGTTAACTACCTGCTCGTTGATAACAAAGATGGACTTTTTTTCCCCAAGAAAATATGTCTTTGATGTGCTAACTACTCGCTCGTTGATAACATTGATATAAATTTACATTTTCAACTTTACCCATTTTGTACTTTTGCGTCATTCAATTCATTCAATGTGTACATACGACATCCTCGTGTATTTCAACCAAAAACCGCACTCCAAACCCGGTGCCAAAAACGCAAACCTCTAATGGCGAAAAACGCCTCAAACGACCAAATAACCATTTTTAGAGGAGCAAAAACACAACATTAAGCATGCTCTAATCCATTTGAAATCATCACCGGTTCAACCGTTAAAAGAATAAGAAACAAAAGATTGAAAAAAGGTTTCAACGATTCAATTAGGGTTTTGAGGTATGATTTGACAGTGGGACTCACGGCCCAGAGTTCAGACCCATTCAGCATAACTTGTGATGATGGACAACATCAAAAAGATTATTAAATTACCAAATTTTGCTGTTTTTTATTGTTTCCGTAATTGGATACTCTTTACAAGGCTGTTGAATCGAGCATGTGGGCATTCTTTTGTGGCTTCACTTCGTCATATATGCCGAAAATTGATTTTCCAACCTAAATTTTTGTACTTTTATCTTCTTTTATGTATGTAATCTCAGTTTAATTTGTCCCCTTTTGTTTAATAAGTTAAATGTTCAGACTTTGATTATCTTTTTTGTCTAAAGTCTTTAGAGGGTTCGATAATTTTGGGAAAAAAAGGTTGAAATGGAAGGGGGTTCGAGCAGCAAGTTCAAGAAGATTTGTGTTTTCTGCGGAAGTCACCCTGGTCATCGAGAAGTCTTCAGTGTTGCTACTGCTGAATTGGGAGATGAATTGGTTGATTGATTGATTCCCTTTGATTATCTTGTTTTGATGTTGTTTGTGGCTGACTTTTTGAATCGAATTTGTGACTGTTCTTATGGTACACCCTGTGTTTGATGTATGCCTCTTATGACTTCGTTTCTTGTGAAATTGGGTTTTGATGTTTTCATCAACAAGTATGAGCTTTCTGGTTGATTGTTGTGATTTGGATTGGTGGACTGTTGTTGGTTCACCATCTGTTTTGATATAAAGACTCATAGATAAAGATAATGGTAGCTTTTTATGAGATTGGTGTTAGATTTTTGCATCATCAAGTCTTAATGTCTTATGTTCTTGTTTAAAGTTTGTGTCTATTTTGTTAATTATAGGTTAATAGGAAGATAAACTTGGTATATGGTGGTGGAAGTATTGGTTTAATGGGTATGATATCTCAAAGAGTTCTTGATGGAGGTTGCCATGTTCTTGGGTAATATATTCAAACATCGATTCTTGCTTTGTGTGTAGTTTTTATTGCTCGTGCTTGTTCGTTAACGTAATGCTGGTTTTAACAAATTCGTTGTTGTTTACACACGTGCAGGGTTATTCCTAAAGCTCTTGTACCTATTGAGGTATTTCCCCTTAGAATTTAAAACTTTTGAGTTTATTTTAGTTACCTATGCATCCTTTCAAGACAAATTGGTTTAGTTCTTATGTCGGATTGTAGTTCATGGACACAAATAGGAAAAAAACGAATCTTGGAGTCATTGCTAGCGGTCTTCTTTGTTTAGCTTATTACATTCTTGAGGTGGAGTCTGCAAGTTGGACACTTAGGACTACAAGCTAAAAGCTTGAAAAGACAATGCAAAATCGATTTAAAATCATTTAAGCGTAATCAATTGCTGGCATCGAATATCTAGTTAATATTCGTGATAGTTCTTAGCTATATCATTCTTTATTATTGGCATTTAATATCCAGCTATGCATTGAATCTTTTATGATCTAAAATGTGTTATTTTGCAACTTCTATTGAATGATAGTCCCAGTTTGCTATCCGTGATAGATCTCTGGTGAAACTGTTGGAGAGGTACGAATTGTTGCAGATATGCATGAACGGAAAGCTGAAATGGCTCGAGAAGCTGATGCCTTTATTGCGCTTCCTGGTATCTTTATAATTCTATTCAAATCTCTTGACTTTTTACATGAATTTTGTATTCATGGTGACACTGATTTCAGGAGGTTATGGAACCATGGAGGAAGTTTTAGAGATGATCACATGGTCACAACTTGGAATTCATAAAAAACCCGTGAGATGTCAATTTGTCATTTATAATGTTTGAGAACTAGATGTGGTACTTTCGACCCATTTACTTATGAAGTTATAAATGCGTTGATTCGCTTTATATTATAGCTCTAACAGGTCTCAAAATGAAAAATCACTATGGAAATGGGTCAAATGGGTTGATAGTCACCCATAGTGTATTTTCAATATGTAAAGCCTCAAGAAAAAAATTTCCTTAAATTATTATTGATATAATGGAATATTAATAAATCATATTTGACGCTAATTTTTTACAAAAAAGTCAAGAAACCTGAGGAAAATTTGTTTTAGATCAATCGACTCGATTGGTTTCCACACAACAACGATGCATATTTTGAAATGTTACCCCGCCTGCCATTTTGCCTCCACGAGCGATTGCTTCCATAACCCGTTGATTTATATGCCAGGTTGGATTGTTAAATGTTGATGGATATTACAACAGCTTGCTTGCATTATTTGACAATGGAGTCAAGGAAGGTTTCATCAAGCCAAGTGCTAGGGACATTGTTGTATCAGCCTCAAATGCAATAGATTTGTTGGCGAAAATGGAGGTATCAAAAATTTCACAATCTTGATACTGAACTGCTAATAATATTAGTTACTTCTGTTTAAAAGGTCCCCTAAAGGGTATTGTATTTTCATTATTGTTTATTCATTTATTTGGTTTATTTTCACGTCTACCAGCAATACAAGCCTGAGCATGATCATGTCGCGCCTCATGAGAGCTGGCAGATGGAGCAACTCGGGAACTATCCGAAAAAGGGAACATAATCCAAACCGGTTTCATTCCACTCTTGATTCCTTAAATTCAAACGATTTGAGTTTGTGTGCTGAATTTCTGCTCAGCAGTTTCGATTCTAGTGTGGGTTTGAGTGTGCTAGAAATGATCATTTACTGTTTGATTCATTTATAAATCTGTGCTGTTTTCTCTTTTGAGAAGGCTAAAAACAGATCAAAAGAAAAAAACGGTCGTTAGCCTTCGGTCTCTTGGTGAACAAATCTCATCAAGTAATCGGCTGACGTGCAATGTAGTTGTTGTCGTGTTATGTTTTATTATAACTGTGATGGTTTTCCTCTCGTTGCCCTATATTGCCCGCCCCCTAGTGTCATTATGTCGATGCTGTATATACGCGGGGAGTCAAAGATTCGAGAGCTTGCAAATACTGGTTAGAAATCATAGTCTAGTTGCGTCGGGTCAAAATTTTAATTTGGTACACATGATCTCGGTTTGTTTGACTTTGACAAACTAACATTGTGTTCAAGCTCGAATAACTTGATTAAAACTTGACCCGTTACTGGCTTTTGATATAACATGGGGCTTGAAAGGCGCGAGTTGATGTTGACTTGTAATATGTTTAGATCTAGTGTCAAGTTGATGAACTTGAAGTCCATGATGTTCATTCTCTGTTGATATTTCTTTCTCTTTGATGACAAACTATCTATGTTCGGTTTTGGTTACAAGCATCTACAAAACCAAATTAATTGAATAAAACAGATAACCGAACCACAAGAAATGAACCAAACCGAACCAAACCACCGGATAACGGAGCCACTTCTGGTAACCTTTTTAAACCTCAGTATCACAAGGGTCGGAATCAGGAATTTTAGAATGTTTTAAGGGCTGATGTCTTAATTAAGCTTAACTCAAAGACGTAGGTCTAAGTGGTCCATTAACCAAACCGTCTATAACTAAAACAAGAGCTAAGTCATATCTTAACTAAAAACCGAAATCTTTTGTTATTACTCGTTTAAGGGTTAGAAGTCGTTATTTGTCATACCAAATATCACAGCTAAGTTATATCAACTCGTCAAGGGCGAGACTCAACCTTTACCGTCAAGGTAACTTTACCGCTTTAACTTGAACATTAGACCAAACCCAACCTAAAAAACCGGGCTAGTAGTAACAAGTATTTTTTACAAAATAATACATATGAATGGTTAGAGTAATAACCAACATTCTTTTATAAGAATACAATTTTTGCTATTTTTTAGGATTTTTGTTTTTATATTTGTTATAATTCAGATATCATGTCGATTATACTCATATGATGTTAAATTGTGCAATGCATACCTAAAATTTTGTAATAGTTGATTATGTTTCTCTTCAATATAATATTAAAATATAATTACTATATTTCTTAAGAGTATGATAAAACTAAACGGTTTACTAGATTGATAATTTAGTTATAAAATATTGATATAAAAAATAGGATCTGCTTTTTTGTCCGCTTGTTATTATCTGTTTCTACTTTATTTTGATGTTTATGCTTTTTGACTGCTTATTGTAATCTGTTTTAACGATATAATAATTAAGCTTAGTAAACTTGTCTTCAAAATCTTTGTTTACTTTTAAATAATGCTCTATGTTCTTTATAGAATTTTTATTAACCAAATGTAGCATGTGCTTTACTACAATGTGTTTTGTTGTTTAATGACTTGATATCAGTTATCATATTTATTTACTTTATTGATTGCTTTCTACTCATTTTGAATTCAGTAGATATGATATGTAGGTTTTGTTTGAACAAAACTTATGATCCTGTAGCTAATGACAGTACTTTTGTGGGGTATGTTGTGATGTTAATAAAAGCCGAGGTGAAAAATCCAGGATTTTCTTTGGTATTACACCGTAATAACGCGTAGTGAACTCTTGGTGAAACGTGTAACTCTGTGATTGCACGAATAGCAACGTGTCCGTCTTTGATTGCACATGATGAGTTGGCAATTGATTGTGAAATGCATCGTTGTGGATGAAATGTTTTAAGGAACCTTGGTGCAACATGTCACTCTATGATTGCACGAAAAGCAACGTGTCACTCTTTGATTGCACATGATGTGTTGGCAATTGAACGTGGAACACGTCATTGTGGGTGAAATGTTTCAAGGACCATTGATGCAACGTGTCACTCTTTGATTGCACAAAAAACGTGTCACTTTTTTATTGCACGGGATGTGTTGGCAATTGAATGTGAAGCACGTCATTGTGAATAAAATGTTTCAAGGATCCATGGTGCAACGTGTCACCCTTTGATTGCACAAATAACCATGTGTCACTCTTTGATTGCACATGATAAGCTGGCATTTGATAGTAATAAATAGTCCACGTGGAAAAGGATTTTGAATGTGGCTTTCCCATTATAAAACACAGACTCGGGATGCCCAGATAACATATGAGTCGAGCACAGAGCAACGGAGAGGGATATACCAAGATTGAGAGATTTGTGCAGCTGTAAGAGAATATAAAGGTTTGAAATATCGATCTTCATATTTGGAAAGATCAATTGAAATACGTTGATCTTTAAAAATCATAGAAGGATCTTCATATTTGGAAGGATCAATTGAAATATTATCTAAATGTTTGATAATGTCTGTTATTATTTTTAATTTTGATTGTTGTATTGTTACAGGATGTTAAGAAACTTGAATTGTTCCTGAAATCACAAAGTTTGATGATTTGCATTTTGTCGAGAAAAAGAATGGTATGTCTACTCATGGTTCGCGGTCTGATCTGCCAATAGCTGTTTGTTTTATGAACCTGAACAAGTCCAATATGTTGACATCACAACTAAGGTATTATATTTACACTTTTAGATAGTTTGGTATCGATAGACATGATCAATATCATATTAACAAGTTGAAAAACATTTGTTAATTAGGTTATGAGTGATGGAAAAACAGTTATTGGGAAGGAAGATGTAGATATCGAGTTAGACAAGCCAAATGAAGCCATTGACCATCGTTGCTCTAGTTTGGCCAACATGTTAGACGTCGATGGTTCGGTTGCACCTTCAATGGCTTTTGTATCGATGAAAGCACATGAAACTGGCAATACATGTGATATTTAAAATGTGCAAGAAAGAAGACACAAACTGCAAAAATTGTGAGAGAGATGATGCAAATCTACACACAACTAGTTCATACATGGAACTCTAGAAAATTTATGGTAAAAAGTTGTATTACGGAGCGATGTATGCATGCAATGTAATCGTGAAGTTTCTAAAGCCAATGTTGTTTCTGCTTTTTTAAAAACCATTTTTAAGTTAGATTAGTTTCAAAGGTGAAACAAATGAAGCCATTGACCATCAAATTTACAACAAATGATTTTTTATGAATTCAAATTTGTAAGTGTGTATCTTTATCAATGTTAATCTTTTAAATGTTTTATTTTTTTATGACACGTGCTTAGTTTTATTGAAGTTTTAATCCTTTTATATAAAGTTCTAAATATTGTTCATAGTTTCATTTCACTGTAACATGCAATTTTATGATGGTTTTATTATATAAAACTTCAAATGCTGTCCCTTTTTGGATACATCACATTCATATTTTAAATTCGGTTTGACAAATAAATTATTGTTTATAATCTCTATCACACATTATAAGTCTAAACCAAATGTGGGTAATCATTTTGGAATAATTAAAGCAAGTTTAAAGTAGTATAGTAATGATTAATGAACAAGAAAATCCAAATCTATAGTGAATACTAAAAAAACTAATGAACAATCTGCAATTGAAAGTTGATCGAGTTAAATATTAAAAAAATTAGCTATTAAAGTATAACCCTAAATCAAATTTTAAAAATTTAACTGTTTAAGTATAATACTAAATCAATATTATACAAACCACAGAAAGCTATAAATAAGACAAAACTTAAACCGCAACCTAATTTCTAAAACAATAAGCCTAACCAAGATTGAAACAAGACAATTTAATTTTAAAAATAAAACACAAACTAAACTTTTAAGAAATTAAAGAAGCGTTAGCCTCAAAAGTCGATGACTCGATGGAATTTCATGGCAGAATTTGTGGAGAACAACTCTCCGCCGCACCACGCCTCGGAAAACAATTCTTTGCTCGCCGCACCTTATTGGCATCGCCTGAGCCGAAGACCTCTTTCCTCCGAGGCTTCGAAATAGAAATAAGAGTAGATCACTATTCGTTTGAATCCCAGAAATCGAAATTAGATTAGTCAATTATATCATAAGAAATAAAAAAAATGAGTTGATGAATCTTTTCATCTCTTCATGTTCGTTTAAATCATTAAAGTCTGATCATATGCTCTCCTACTCGTTCTCCAAGTATTATGGAATCTCGCTTCTCTATCTCTTTTGGGCTTGAAATCCCATGTTCCTATGAGAAGAGCCCATAATAAAATGTCCAAGACAAGCCCAGATACCCAAATACATACATACATAATTATAAATTTGAAAACCAGAGGCCCTATTTATAAGGGCCCAACCCCCATGCTGCATTTGGGCTTTAATTGGTTTGGCACTGGCCTTAAGCCCTAAACAGAAGATTCTAGTACCTTAATGGCCTTAAGCCCTAGAAGATTGTAGTATGTTTGATTACAGTGACTCAATAAAATTTGATTGAATTAGAAGTTGATTCAGTTAAAATTCTGATTGAGTCTGCATCAGATTAAAATTTACTGTTTGATTCAGTATCTTACTGACTCTGCTGATAATAAAAATATATAATTTAATTTATATATTTCTAAAATTCATACATTGTTAAAAATAAAAAAATCCAAATAAATGATTAATAACTTAATCAAACATTCAAGAATTAACTTCAACAAATCAAACATTCATGACTCTACCGTCACAAAAAGCGAATAAAATCCTCAACAAAAACCAAACAAATCATACCGTCACTTCGTCGTTTAAACACGTAATGCTCCATCTGAAAATTACAGTTCTTCGTCCCGAGGTGGACTTCAGCCGATAACACCATCTACACATCAGCCTCTTTTGTCGAAAAAGGTTTCGGTTGCGCCATTGTTGCAGCTTCGATCGGTGGTGGTTTGCTGGGATGCGATTGAGGAGGGGGTCGCGCAGAGGAGTTTGGCCAAGGGGGTCGCGCGGGTCAGTTTTTTGTCCGGGTCAGCATGTGTTAATTTAGGGTCTGGGTCAGAACCTACGGATCGACCCGGCTAGAACACAACACAATCATATCAAACACACTAACACAGTCAGTCAGCCGGGTCAGCCAAAATCAAACAACTCATTACTAGGTTCTTTTATTTGAAACCTTTTGGAACTTATGATGTGTTTCTCTAAAAAAAGTAAAAATTATTTTAAGTTGCAAATATACGATGTAAATTTTATTTAATTCGTTACTACATAAAGATTTATCGTTGAAAGGAGGAGATCATGCTCATTGCTACTTTACCAAAACGAGAATAAAAAAGATCCTTAAATGGTGAAGTTTTCAAACATCTCAAACGCGATTTGCCCATTCACCCAATATCTCCAGTGAATTAAACATCGAAACAAATCTAAATGTAAATGGGACTTTACTCTGTTTGATTCAAAATTGTAGCGACATTGCTTTCAAAATAAACCCAAATTTATTTCTCAAACAATTTATATAGGTTGTTTAATAATGACTTGATATGGAATGGAGGTTTAATTATGTATGGTAAATATAGGATGTTAGAACTCAACTCAATAGATTTATATAAACAGAACTTAAGATTCTAAAGCTAATGACAATAATTTAGTGGGGTGTGTGGTAAAGTTAACAAACGTAAAGGTTAAAAATCTAGGTTTTTCTTTGGTATTACACTGTAAGAATGTGTCATTTTGTGAATGAAATGTTTCAAGGACCCTTGATGCAACTTGCAACTCTATGTGCACAAGTAGTAACACATCAATCTTTGATTGTACATGATGAGTTGGGAATTGAATGTGAAACACATCGTTGTGGGTGACGTTTTTCAAGGACCCTTGGTGCAACGTGTCACTCTATGATTACATAAATAGCAACGTGTCACTCTTTGATTGCGCGTGATGCGCTGGCAATTGAACGTGAAACGCGTCGTCGTGAGTGAAATGTTTCAAGGATCCACGGTGGATCATGTCAGCTTTTAATTGCACGAATAACCATGTGTCACTATATGATTGCACGTGATGTGTTGGCAATTGAATGTGGAATGCGTCGTTGTAAGTGAAATGTTTAGGGGCCCTTGGTGCAACGTGTCACTCTATGATTGCAGACATAGCAACGTGTCACTCTTTGATTGCACGTGATGCGTTGGCAATTGAATGTGAAACGTATTGTTGTGAGTGAAATGTTTCAAAAGTCCATGGTGCAACGTGTCACTCTTTGATTGCATGAATAACCATGTGTCATTTTTTGATTGTAGATGATAAGCTGGCAATTGACTGTAATAAAGAGTTTAGGTGAAAAAGGATTTTAAATGAGTTTTTTCTGGTATAAAACATGCACTTAGGGTGCCCTAATAACATATGAGTCAAGTATAGAGCAACACAGAGGCGGATATACCAAGACTAAGAGATTTGGGCAGTGAGAGAAAAGAAAGGTTTAAAAAATCGATCCTCATATTTGGAAAGATCGATTGAAGTATTCGATCATGAATTTTTGAGAATCGTAGAAAGATCAATGGAGAATCAATTTAAAGAGGGAGATTTGGTTAGGGTGAATGTTAACCATCATCCATGGTGGTCGAGGATCATTTACCATGATCAAACATTGTCAATGGTAAGCCTTGTTAGTCCTTTAAAAAAATATAATTGTAGTTCTTTTAGTGGACCCATCCAATGAATTCTGTTATTTTTAATTTTGATTTTTGTATTGTTACAGGATGATAAGAAAGTTGAATCTATAGTAGAAGTCACAAAGTTTGATGATTTGCATTTTGTCGAGAAAGGAGATAGCAAAAGTCTACCGATGGTTTGTAGTCTAATCTCCGAATACTTGTGTTTTTTGTAAACCTTAGAAAAATTCTCCCTATAAACTTTATCAATTACATATATGCTCAACTTAAAATTTTAATTACATATATCCCCTTATAAAATTTAATTAATTACAAATATACCCAAATTAAACTCAGGTATATCCGAAGAAAGTGATGAAAAAGATAGACACAAGAAGATTGTGTACTCACGAGGGAAAAAAGGAAGATGTAGATAACGACCCATACAAGCCAAAATGAAGCTATTGACCATTCTTGCTTTAGTTTGACCAACAATTTAGACTTTAACGGCTCGGTTGCACCTTCAATGGATTTTGTATCGTACAAGTGGCTCCTACATGGAACTCTAGAAAATTTATGGTAAAAATGTGGTTATATCTTAGTTTGAGTCAGGTAAGAAAGTAAATGGATGTTAGAGAAAATAGTAAGAAAATAAGTGAATGATATAGAGAATATATATATATATATATGTATGTATAAAGAGATCTAAAGATATTACTCAGTTTGATTCAAAATTATAGCGACTCTGCTTTCAAAAGAAAAACCCAAATTTATTCTCAAACAACTTATTACAACCAAAACATCATACAAAACGATTGAAACGATGATACCCACTTACATACACAAGTGATTCGTCACAATCACACACACGTTACATATCATATCATATCATATGATATCACCCATTTGAATATTCGATCATATCGTCTTCTTGTTCAAGCAACCTGCACCTGAATCGTCTTGGGTTTCTTGGGCTCCGGCGGTGGCAGTTTCTCGACGGTGACCGTCAACACTCCGTCCTGACAAACAGCAGATATCTTCTCCAAATCGGCATTCTCCGGCAACGCAAACTTCCTCATAAACTTGCCCATCCTCCGCTCCATCCTCACATACTTCACCCCTTCCTTCTCCTCCTGCTCATGCTCCCTCTTCCTCTCTCCGCTGATCACCAACACGTTCTCCTCCTCCACCTGCACCTTGATGTCCCCCGACTTCAGCCCCGGCATGTCAACGATGAACACGTACGACGTCGGGTACTCCTTCACGTCCGCCGGAGTCGCCGCCATGGCTCGGGCGTCGCGGACGTAGGTGCGGCTGGGGCCCGAGGCGGTGGGCTTGCTGCCGGTGGTGGTGGTGGTGGTGG
>BJCM01206482.1:0-38976 GCA_018326385.1 Flaveria bidentis | reverse complement strand
TATATATAAAAGCTTGTATTTATTGAATCATTTCATTGTAGCTAACATACCATTATAACGATAATATTATAAATAAAAAATTATTGAACTGACAACTTCGATATAAAACATATATTTTACATACATATTCATTTCAACTGATTTTGTGAAAGTAAATTATCATGTGTCGTTTTCTGTTTTAAAACGTCTAACCGACGAACCCATCAAACTTTCTTTTAAATCCATAATTTATCTATCATAAAACTTGAATGCTAAAATATTCTTTTCACATCTTTTGATAACGTTAGAGTATAAGTCTTTTACAATATGACATTTTTTAATATTTTTTACACGAAAATATAAACTTTACCTTAAACGTTTGTTTTATTTTATTTTTTTTCCTCACTTGAAAATTAAATAAATCTTAATTATCATCCTTTCCAGTATACTTGTATTAACGCATAATACAAATTATCTATTACATCAATAATTCAATAATTTTGTATCATTATGTAATTTTCTTTAAAAAACACATATTTGCTTTTTAACCTAACGAGGAATCTCGCCCAATTAAGAAAAAGCCAAGAAGGTGAGTAGTTGGTGGCCATTACGAATAATCTTAATAATTTTTTTTAAATAAATCCCGAATGACAAGTTTAAAACGTGTCACATTTAATTCCGAAATTGATTTAAGTGATACCTAAGACGGTTATATGGAAATCTTGACATCTATACAATTCGAATAGGCCTAACAACTCAATAACAATGGGTGGTGCTATATCATGTTTGGTGGCTTGTTTTGAGTTTATACAAGTTGTATACACTTTAGATTTATTTTTTTCTTATAAAAATTACGACCGTTATCAATTTTTTTAAATGTTCTAACGTGGTTTAAGTAATTTGCAAGTATATCGAGAAAATCTTACGACTTATCAACATAATTTGGACGTATATCGAGGATTCTTACGTTGTGTCATCTTAATTCACACGTATGCCAAGGAAAGCAACGCCATATCAACAATTTTACATGTATATCAAGTAATCTTATGTCGTGTCATATTATTCATATGTATACATCGAGAAATTTTACGTCAGAAAAAAAACACACATGTATTAGATATTCTTATACGACTTGTATAAAATATACGATGTCTCGTGTAGACCATGTGAATCAAATTGACCGATGTGATATGGCACAACTTTATCGAAACAAGACTATAACATCACCTTAAATTTAAGGTTTTTAAAGATATTTTTTAATCTTCTATCGAAAACTCTTGTCACAGCGCGTTAAATATTAAAAAATCACCTAAACGGCGGTAACTTAACGGCATTGAGGCGACTACTATTTATAAACCTAATTTACTAGAGAGAGAAGTTGCTTGCAGGTTTTCGAGGAACTGTTCAAGTCTTTCGCAGATCAAATGTAAGAATCTCTCAACATTTCACTGTTTTTTTTGTTGAATTTATGCAATTTTATGTGTTAACATTGCAATGCTATTGTGTTCGTAATAGTAATTGCATTTAGTTAGATCTGCATTATGTTCGTCGTTGATTTTGGAGAGTTCATTGTCTGGATCGGCGTTTCGATTTGGACTTTGATTCTTATATAGGTTTGATATAGAAGTTTAATCCGGAAGTTTACCGTGAATTCGTGAGAGTTTGGGAGAATGTAGCACATGAAATGAACATAATGAGTTTTGTTGAGCAGATAGAAGCAGAAAGTTGTTTGGATTAAATTATTGATATGAGTTTGAAGGATGTGTTGTGTTGTTTGTGGAGCTCTTATTGTTTATTATTGGCTAATTTTCTGGACTCTGATGGTATTTCTCTTCTGTGGTGGGGGTGGGTGTGATTGTGAAGCTAAAATTTCATTGGGAAAAAGCTGATTGCTGTAGTGCAATCCTCATTTGTGATGCTGCTCTGATTAACAAATTGTTTAAGATGCCCTTTAGTGCGGAAACAATGGTATTGCCGGATGATCCTAGAGTTACAAGTCTATTGGGACTATTTTGTCTCATAAATTGAAAGTTGAGTATTTGTACCAAATAACTTAGAATCATTACCTAAGATAACGACTGAATGGCATTAATCCCTTATTGCCATGTGATTTGACCAAGACGGATATAAATAAAAGCTGAATTAAAAAAAAATGTTTGAACTCAGAGTGCTAAGTGAAGGATTTTGAGTCTTCTTCATGCTTGATATTAGTCAGCTAAAAATGCATATGTCATTTCTCAAAACTCTTGCCTGACTTATTTAGTCTTAGTGGAACAATTTATTATTGCTCAATAATTCAATTAGTTGATTGACTAGACACATTTTGTTGTTAGGGATATGTACTTTTCTTTTTTTTCTATATACTTGGTTTCTACTCCTTTATCCTTTATCAATTATCAGCATGTTTTATATCTTGAAAGCATATCTTTAAGCTCACTATCTTGGATTTCTTGAATATCTTGGATTTCTTGAATGGTAATTCTTAATATCATGTATTGGTGATAAATACATATTCTATTTGAAGTGAATATCTTCGTCTTCAAGAAAGTGTCATGTTGGCTTTTTGTTTCATGTTTTGGATGCATTACCTTGTGGAGTTCTAGAATTACAAGTAATATGTATTGTAGTCATTATTTCATGGTTTAGTTCAACATGTATTATAACTTATCTGCAAATCACTCTTTTCATTCTTTTACTATATCATTTGACATTCGTACAAAATTGAAAGCGTATGATTCTGTAGTTTCTTCTTTCTACATATGATGTATGGCATGCAAAGTATGATTACTTACATTATGCATAGTAATAATGATGTATGCACTAATTAGTGACTTTGAAATTTCACCACTAAGTATTTCACAACATAAAACACATTTATGAGATATTCATGAAAGGAAATATAAACCATACCTGCTCAACAGACCAGGGTGACTTTACATATGATGATGCAATGGTCATTGAGATACACACCTTGATGTCTATGCACACATTTAACTCTATTGTTGTCTATACAGTCCCATGGGAATGGAGGTGGTTGCTAATACATGTAAGGACAAGGAAGTAGATTCTATTACTATTGATTCTAAGGATCTTATGGGTGATTCAAGTAATGATTTTCCGGCTGATACCAATGTTTCTGTCAATGGGAATTCAAACCCTGATATTCAGACAACAGATGAAGTTAAAGAGTTTGAAGTGAAGAAATGTATTATTGAAGATGTAAAACAGGCAAATGATCTTTTTGGTGATTCAAGTAATGACACAACAGACTGTGAAACTTGCTCAGTGAAGGAAAAGAAGATATCTGGCATTCAACAGACAGAAGGGGAGATCAAGAAATCAAACACAACGGTCAAACTTTTAACCAAATCTGCTAAAACAAAACACACTGTTCCACAACCATTCGCTCTTGCCACTGAAAAGCGTGCTCTACATGGAAGTCGCCCTACTGGCAATCTTGTTGCCAAGCAATCTTTTTCAAGCAGTTTTCCTGCCCAACTTGCAAAGAAAACAAAGGAGGTGAAAACTGTCCATACTGAATGCTAATTTTCTTTTCACATCTATATTTTTTTCCTTCTTTCTTGGGTTCAGGTTGTAACTCCTTCAATAGCAAGGAAGCCTTTGCAACCAGATAACAAGAAGCATCCGGATGATGATGACTCTTGTTCAGTAGCATCTTCGTATCCATATCTTTGTTTCTTTTTCATTTTGTTTGCTTTTCTTTCTTCTTCTGCATCTGTTATGTCCTTAATTATACTAAAGAACTGCTGCTTCAGCAAGGACTATAATGTCCAAGCCAACCTCTGCATTAGCCCCTGTTTTCAGGTGTAGCACTCGTGCAGAGAGGCGAAAAGAGGTACAATTACTGTTAACCTATGCATGGGTTGGTCTTGTTCTGGTTTTATTTTTAATTGGTGCAATAGGTTAAATAATAGAAAAAAACTAGCTAAAGAAACAGGTCAAAACTTGCTTTAAGTGTAAATTTAGTGCACAAACCTCTCAAGATCATAAGTGCTACTCAAATTATCAACAGAAGTTTAAATTATAAAATAATGTTTCTGGTCAACTTGACGCATCCTGATTTAACCTGTATATCACATTTTGGACCTGTTAACCTCTTTAATAGATGTTATAAGATGCTGACTCCCCTTTACATTTTTTTATTTTTTGTTAATATTACATCAGTTTTATTCCAAATTAGAGGAGAAACAACAAGCATTGGAGGCGGAGAAAATTCAATGTGAGGCAAGAACCAAGGTAAAATATCAATGATTGTTATCAGTAAATTCTCTCATCAATTTTCTTCTTGCCATGTCATCATGAAGTTCATATCTTGATTTCTGCTTTGTATCAAAAAGGAAGAAAAAGAAGCAGCTCTAAAGCAACTCAGAAAGAGTTTGTTATTCAAGGCAAACCCGATGCCAAGCTTCTATCGTGAGGGCCCACCGCCAAAGGTGGAGCTAAAGAAGGTAATCTATAAAACATTTTTTTTGGATTTTTAAGATTTATTTACACATATTCAGCTTCTTTGTGTTTTATGGAAATCTTTTAATCTACGTTATATATTGTTGTCCGTTGTCACAACAAAGTATTGATTGTATTCGTGTGGGCCTACAAGATTTGTGTATTATTTTACTAAAAGATTCTTACGAATTGGAAGTCACCCGAAGTCTATATTAAATTCATGCAATCACTTAAACTAATTCTGTTCGAAGATTTAGACTCTTATTGCTATAATATTGTATTTGAACTATATTCTACGTAGTAATTATTTTCAGAATGGTCTGAAAAGTGTTTGTGAGTCAGGTCATCAGGAATGGACCCATACTAAAAATAACCTGTTTCAACTTGAACCCATATTGAGTTGGTGTCCATTTGGACCATTCTCTCAATTTTGCCACCTCTAAATCCTCATCATTGTTTTAATATAATAATAATAATAATACTAATTTTCGGATTTTTCGCTTTGATGACAGCCACCACCAACTCGTGCCAAGTCACCAAAATTGGGCAGAAGGAAAAGCTGCAGTGACACAGTTGGTTTAGACAAAAGAAGCGGAGAACATGCTAGAGTTCGCCATAGTTTTGGTATCTACCGAGATAAAACAAACAAAAAGGACAATGTAAAGTTTCAAAATCCTGATGAAAAAGAGTCAAGTGAGTCTGTTTTGACCAATATTACAGAAGCTTTTGATGAGAAGATTACTATGCAGTTTTAAGACCTGATTTACTAGTGAGTTTTTCTAATTTATACATTCTTGATTGTATTTATCGTTCCAAGCTTGATCAGGGGGATTTGCAGTGATTTTCTTAACGTGCTTTTTTATTTTTTTGTGCTTTGATATTTATTATGTATGAAATGTAAATTATACTGCAAGCTGTGGTCTTATTTATGAAGAAAATGTTGTGCTGCTGTAAATCTTGTTTTTCTTTCCTCAAAGACTGTTGTTGCAACCTAGACGCATGCGTCTTTTCACATTATGTCAGTCACCTGGCTTTCTTTTTCTAGTAATATTATGTATTCCTTTCCAACTAGCTTTCGATTTGTAATTTGCTTGGCAAAAGTTGGTTTGTAATTTATCCTGTGTTGTTTTTGTTTGTATAAACATTTGAGTCAAGTACATGCCAATGGTATCCTGCTCGGATAAATTTTTATCCTTGGTTTTTTTTTGTATAATGGAAGTTTGGGTACTTTGATATATAATATTTGGTGTTAAAGACTTTTATGACAGACATAAAAAGATTATAAAATCCAACATAAATAAACCACAAGCTAGTTTGAGTTGAACATGGCTCAGTTTTCTTCTTGAATTGAAGATTACAAGTTGAGCCTGATCTATTCGAATCACTCTTTCTGTTACCCAAATATCATGAGTTATATGTCATTCTTTTCATTGCACACTCCATCTTGGACTTGGTTTTCACATATACTATTCGTCACTATTATTTTTTGATTATTTAAATATTATGTGTCCATGGGGTTTGCTTCATGCGATGTGGGCAGATTTATGCTTGGTTGTCACTGCCGTGGTCCACACCACCCTGACACAATGTTCCATGCGTGTCCAGTGTGGCTCATAGTATGTTATTAGCCGGGTGGTCTTGTGTTCTAAATATTGAATTTGCTTACATGTTCTTATTCAATCAATCTTTAAAAATATATTGTTATTTGTCACATGTTCTTCTTCAATATGTTTTTTGAACTCTTATAGAAGTTACCCTCTCCCATTGTGTACGTCTGTTGTGTGGAAGGAAGGTGAGTTGAAACTTACATGTCACTACAGTGGTCCAAAGTTGTTTTTGCTTTTCAACAACTTATTTAAGGTGGAATACATATCAAAACATACATCTAGTACTCACTCACACACACTCTGTCTCTTGCCTTATCTCACACTCTCATTAATGGTTGGTGGGAATGTTGTTTGGCACGAAACCATTTTAACCAAAAACAATTTGGTCTCGGACCAGACTTCATTCCTCCAACGTTTGAGACCTTAACATTGAAGCACCTTATTTCTTATCTATTGCTTGCTTAAACAAGAGAGCTCAAAGAAGTTTACAATCTACAGGTACATGTATGTATATGAACTTAATATTGTAATTGATATTGTACTAGTGTAATCATGTATAGAATTGCAAAATAAGCAAAATCAACATAAAAATCGAAAGGGCAACTAATTGGGCTAGGACGGCAATGCATTTTTAGGCTGGGCCACATTTGAGATAGCATACTTTTTCGTTTTGCGGATGCCTAGGTGGACGGAAAGTGTTGGTATAGAGTATAGACCCATCTTGATCACTCGAAACCACTATTCAGTATAAAGTTTTTGTATATTGATGTTGAGGTAAATATATACTTGCACCCTAACAAAATCGTCTTAAATGATGACACTTTCAGTTGTTTCCAACTATCTATAGGAGTATTTTAGTTGTTAACGTAAGATCAAGTTAGGATCGATGGTAATGTTTATATTTTTATGTGTTGTTTCAATATTTATCTAATCTTTAGTAATTTAGGTTTTTTTTAATTTTATGATGGTGGTGTTATGCAAATGAAATAAATTAGGACTGTCAAATTATTTAAAATCTAGAATTAACAATGATTAAAAAATGATATTATAGTTTTACTACTTAATCGCTTACACAATACACATAATTTAAATCATATATACTTATAAAGTAACTTTTTATGATATCTAAATCTTCATTACTTACTATTTAACTTTTTTCTCTATTTAACCCGTGTAATACATAGTTTTCTAACCTATTTGAAAATTTTATTTGAATTTAAAACTGCATGCAAACACCACTGAAAAAACCTAATCAATACTTGTATAATTTCATTTTCACTTTGACTGTCATCATAGCCTCCTCTTGCTTTAGGACCATTTTAAGACTTTATGTGATTTTCAAACTAAGGTGCTCCTAAATTTACGACCAAAACATCATACTGTTATCTTTTCCTTATAATAATCTTGATATAATGTTTTATCTTTAATACGTTGGCATTCATGTTAAAATGGATCAAATCATATTTTATAATACAACATAATTTGACATCATCTGACGTTATTAAACACAACATTAGCTTTTTTAGTTATTGGGGAGTTAGACACATGTATTAATAGTTTTTAGATTTTAATTATAATTGTCATGTCACGAATCTAATCTAATATAGACAATTTACAAGTTTGTTGATCAATCATTTGATTTACATGTATTATTTGCGCATAATAAATTGCAAAACTCATGGTAACAAAGGTAGATGTGGCATTTCAACTTGTTTACTATTTTATAAATTGAGTGAGAAATAAAAAAACATGCCAAATAGGTGTTAGTCAAACAAGTATTTCAATTTTAGTCAAAATAGGTGGCATGCTTGTTGATTATCGGGTTGAACCGTTAAAATGATGACTCGAACATGACCCTACATATGATCATGTCTAATACTTCAACACCTAAAATATTTAAGTATGTAACCAATACTCAATCAATCTCACTCATTTATTCAAATGAATGAAAAGATTGTGAATAAGTTGACCATGATGTAATAATTAAAGGGTTTTTTTAAATAGACACCTCAAAATTTCTATACGTGTCGTATAGCCCATACGCGTCGTATAGAGGGGGTCGTATAAGGCTGTATGTGTCGTATGGAGCTATATGTGTCGTATAGGGGGGTCGTATAGGGCTATATGGGGCGTATAGCTCTCTGACAGCCCCCCTAAATTTTTCCTCGTAGTTAGTGTCGAAATTCGCTATACGCGTCTTATAGCGCTATATGTGTCGTATAGGGGGGTCGTATAGGGCTATATGGGGCGTATAGCTCTCTAACACCCCCCGTGAATTTTCCTCGTTTTTAGTGTATTCGACCCTATACGCCGCGTATGGACCCATACACGACGTATAGGTGGGTGTCGATTTATAAACTGGGATGTCTCTTTATTAGGACCCTAATTAAATAGACTGACCTTGCAAAATATTTTATTATTTTAATTTTAAATGATAATAAATTAAGCCGTTTAATTAAATAGGTCAATACATTTAAGTTAAACCTGTCAATTTAACACAAGTTAATTAAACGGGCTAAACATGCCAAATCCCATTATGATATGCTTATTAAACAATTGAAAATTACAACCCAACATTTAATCATTTAGTTTCGTTTTAGAAATTGTCACACTAACACTTGTAGGATTTTATAATTATCGTGTCAATTATTGATACACCTTACATAACCACCTCAAAACCTAGATTATTTAAAATGTCATAATTATCAAACTAATGATTAATACAAACATGCTTTTCATAAACATATCAAGACGCCCAACAACCGAACCAAAACGGGGTATATTATATGCCTGTGAGTCTGTAATTAAAATATATTAATTGTTAACAAATTTTGAAAAAAAAAACTGAATAATAAATTGGTTTTGGGTCGGACTGTTGTGACTTCAATCATATTTTAATGGTTTTTTTTTATCAAACCAACATGCACTAAAGTAACAACTTTTTGGTTATGCATCCACTGTTGTGTCGTTCCATCCCAAACAAACATCAATCCGTTGATATTTGGTTTAGAAAAATATATTAATAAGAATGTATAAGTACATATTATTGAATTTCTATGTATAAGCATTGCTTTTATTAGATTACTGATACTTCTAATGTTAAATGTGTAACTAACGTTTGTTTGGTATAAAAAGGTTTAAATTAACAATTAACAATATTGTACTAAAGTAATAGTTTTCTGGTTAACACTTTATTTTATGTCAGGTTTTATAATCAACCATACTCTCTAATTATGATAAGTTATAAAAAAAAGGCAGAACACCATTTATAAGAAGTTGGTTCACAACTCAAAAACCAATTATAAACAACGATTGATCTTGTGATTCTAAGGATCACTAAAATGTTTGGATCCGTAACGTCGATAAAAATCACAGATACATAACGATGTACTTGTTAAAATGAGTTATGGACGTATGATGCTAATTAATCAAATAAATCTCATGCGGTCTTTATGGTGACTCACCAACCAGCCTAGTAGTAGTTAACGACATAATGGTGTAAACAAATCAAAGTAGTAAACGTAAGAATTATATTGTCATTTTTGGCTTAGTTGTATGAAAGAAAGAGCTACTATACGAGTCCATGCCATATATATATTGAATTTTGTCATGTAAGTACCACATGATGTATGTTTACCGATGATATAAGCAAGTGAAGAGTCATTACATGAGTAATTTTAAGCTTGTTTTTGTAAATAAAAGTTTGATTAGTTAGGGAAAATAATATTCACGATCGTCTATGCTTATAAGACTAACTATGATGCAAAATACTCGAATAAGTGAAACTATTAAACAACATATTTTACAAAAAACAAGTATAAAATTAAACATATCAACCCAACTTAACCCATTCAAAAATAAATCATCACTAGTGACAAAATATGATAATATCATAAGGATTACAGTCGAATGATTAAACCAAGAACAAGAGTCGGCTGTTTGTAACAAGCCAATTACACCAAGAGAATTAGAGACTAAGATACAAGACAAAGAGAATGATAGAATGATTGATTACTCTTCTGTTTTAGTTGAATCCACAGCCTACTCTTTATAGCTTCTAAGGGGACGATTGTTTGGGAAGAGACAGTAGAAAATGAGCTGTGATTGAGAGCCTTAAAAGACACATAACATTCCACTCATTATAGCCTTTTAATTCTTCAATCGGCATCGAAACTTTATTTTTCCATTTATAACCTCACAAAACAAAAAACAACCACATAATAAATTAAGTTAGAAAAAAAATAAATAAGTTAGTAAGTTTGTAACCTGAAGCGAATATTATTTTTAACAACTAGTTTAACCGCAAACTTTCACCCAACCCAAATAACCTTTTTTCTTTTTTTTCTCAAATAAGTCGGTCGTGTCACGCCTACTAACTATCATTCATTTAATCAAACTCGACAACTGTCTCCAAACTCAACAACCCAAAGGCCTTTTAACGGCGACTGTCATTCACGCGCCTTCACAACGATCACCTACACCGTTAGCCACGTCACATTTCCGTATTATCCCGTTTCTCTTCATTCATTCGTCTACATTTCTCTCAGTATTCCTATGGGCACCGATCGGTGCTAGTTTCCAAATAGATCACGTATCATCTTCACATGAATCGTTGATCTACTGATCAGATTATGGAGGGCCAAACTTACTTCGTTAATCTGATGGATTTCATCACCAAACCGCCTGTCGTTGAAACATTCGTCGACATTTTCTTCTGTGCGGTGCCGATTTGGGTGGCGGTGATGGTCGGGGTGGTGATCGGGTGGGCCTGGACGCCGCGGTGGACCAGCCTTGTGTTTTTAGGTTTCCGGTCGAAGCTGCGGGGGTTCGCGTGGACGGCGCCGCCGGGGTTTGGGGCTCGGCGGTTGTGGCTGGCGTTCACCGCTCTGTCGGCGTTCTCTGTTGGCCGTCGGATGTGGTCCAACTTCAGGGAGAAAGAGAGGAAGGATGAGCAATCGCCTCCGCGTGCGGTGGTCGGAGGGGAGGCGGTGCCGGCGGTTCAGTGTGTTGATGGAAGTGACTTTGAGAATAAGTTAGTGTAAGTAGTTTGTTATCCTTTGGTTGATGTGGTATACTGGTATATGATTTGGTTCATGTGAAGTTTGCTTAGGGTTTTGCTTTTGGAGTTTTTGTTTGCTTTATATGTTATTTGATGGTTACATTTTGGTGTGGAAATGTTATTAGCACTTGGTTGAGTTTTTTTAACTTAGTTTAGGTTTATCATTGGACATGATAGTTTTGATTGTGATGAATGTTACTGATTATCTCGTTCTTCTTTAGTGATTTGTGATTTGTGTTCATTATATGTTTTGGCCTCTAGGTGTTAGATTAAACTTGAGCAGGACAGGGTATGATCTGTTGTGGCTGATAATTGAACCTCTTAACTGTTGCAGTTAGGGTTTCTGGGCTTGAATTGCTTATGTGTTTGGTTGTAGTGTTGTACTTTATGGGCTAGGTACTTGAAGCATGAAGCTTTAGGAGAAAACTGAGATATTCTTTGAATGTATTATGTGTAATTAATAATGTTGGTTATCTGATTCTTAACGACCATGACCTTGAAATGAAAATTTTCCTTAATGAGGATTCACTTTACATGCATTTTCCTTAATGAGGCACCTTTGAAATGAAAATTTTCCTTGAGTTGTTCAAATCATCGTTTTACATGCATTTTCTTGATCTTTTAACTGTTAACTTTCGCTTAATGATGATTCACTTGTTGGAAGTTAAGATTATCTTTATATAGCAGATATGTTGGAAGTTCATTTGGACTATTTTTGTTGGTAAGCACATGCAATATAAGCATTTGAAAATTTGCATGTGGGAAAATATTATAAATAGCAATAGCATGATCCACTAGCTTACGTTTTGGTTATATACCATGCCTCAAACAGAGGATAGTTTTGATCAAAGTTATGTTGTATCCCTAATGGCCTAATTTTACAACAATAGCCCCATTATATTAATATATTTATTTTAGTTCTATGTAGGTGACGTAGTTATGATGTGAACGCCTTTAATGGTAAAATAATGGACATGTTGGTGTGCTTACATGCAAATTGTTGGCTCCATAAATTATTTGGTTGGAATTGGTTTGCGTATACGGGTATGCGTAAGATTAGCTAGTATTAAATTTATAAGACGATTCTCAGTGATTGGAGTTGATAAGAGTTGTATGAGATTTAGAATTTAAGTTTTTTTAGGTTAGTTGGTATTTATTATCAAGAGGGAAGTTTGCATTTCATCTTTTGGTTAATGTGGTAGTGTTAGTGTTGTAAATATCATGTTTCCCCTTTCAGAGGTAGATGTATGCTCTATATTTCGCTAGAATAGTAGGAAATTTAGGATTCAGGTATTATAGGCTAGTAGATATTTAGGGTATTACATATTACTAGGGGAGTATTTCAGTCAAAGGATCTTGCCTAGTCAGTTGCCAAAAATGCAAAGTTTATTATTGTATTAGCTGTGCAGTCATGAATGTCCTCTTTTATCTGCTAATTATACTTGGTAGTTACATATATTTGATTTTTCAACTGTTTTTAGAGAATCTTGCAATTGTTAAAAAAATATATCAATTTTTATAATGATAGTTATATGTTATGACTTATGACATAAGTGTTTGGATGCATTAAAGTTGACGTCACAAGTCACAACATTGTATTATCTTGATTTCCCATTGTAAAATGATCAACTTTGGCTCTGCCAGAAATAATCAACTGGACAGTTTGATTATTAGCTTTTAGATATTGGACGTGTAACTGCCATAAGAATTTCCTACTAATCATCATCCTAATGGACACCTAGCAATAAAGCTCTGTGACAAGGTTTAAAAGTACGGAATCGAGCCTCGAGGCGTTTTCCCTCCGCCTCATGAGGCGTAAGCCTCGAGGCAAACCGAGGCGTAAGCCCGAGACGGAATTAAAAAATAAATATAAAAAATATATATCTTGTAAAAAATAAAATACATACTAATTCATAATCGGATTTATCAAAAACATCAAAAAAAGCACATTAAAAAGACATGAAATGTTTGAAATTGACACAGAGAGTATAAAACACCGAAAACAAGCCAAAAACCCCCTGAGGCGCACCTGAGCGCAGCCTTTCTTGGCGCCTCAGCCCCATGAGGCGCACGTACCAAAAAAGCCCCTGAGGCGCCGCCTCAAACGCGTTTTTTGGGCGCTCGAGGCGCACGCCTCAACCGCTTTTTAAAACAATGCTCTGTGATGTTGGCTTATGTTATGCAGTTGGCTGGTTTCCTTGAGTTTTTTTTCCTCGGTGATATCTTTCAAATCATAGGCAGATTTCTTTTGACATGTTGTCAAATTAATTTTGCTAGCCGGTATTTTTCACGCGTCACAAAACTGATTAGCACATGTTGATCACTCAATTCTAGCAAATCGTTAATTATCTCCATTCACAGGTGCAATATTGTAAGTTCAGGGGGGATCCATGATGTTGTCACTGAGAAGGATCTAGAATATTTGTTGCATCTTCTAGATGGCAAAGATGCTGTTTGGCAAAGTATGATTGAACGCTCCACCACCAACATGGCATGCCAAGCTTGGCGTTATGAGCCTGAGGTAAACGCTGACTTTGATTTCAGGTCAAAATGAGTATATTTTTTAAATACGTATCAGATTATATTTATTTTAATTGTTATCTAATTTTTTGAATAAAATGATCTAGATTTTAGGAGGTTTTAATCATTAGAATTACCTTTTCGATCAGTTTTTTGTGGATATGCCTTCTAGATCCATGAAATTTGGATATTAAAACACCAAAAAGCTTCAAACTCGATCTTTTAAGTTGTATTTATGAACGATATAGACTATCAAATTTAAATAACATCATGTTAACAAGGCCAATTGATCAAATAAATTCATTTTTCCTGCCAGAAAGCAGGATTGATGGGTGAAAAGTGGTGTGATATGGGACACAAATAACCCAGTAATCTTTTTGGGAGTATAGTGGCCAAAACTTATATAGTTTGTAGTGGTTGAGTCAAACAAGTATGTTTTCTGTCTAAAGTGTGCTAGTAAAATAGGTGGAATGAATGAATACACTATGAAGCTAGTTCTTAAGGAACATGTATAGCTGCTTGTGTGGTACATGTGGCATTTTTGACCATGTACTTATAATGAGGCGATGTGGGTTGTACTTCATCTGAAACGGGCTAAATAAAAAACAGGGATTAAGGAATGCGTCGAACCAGTATAAACTAGAAAGCAACCCAGGAGTCTATTTTTACTGCATAGAATCTTTTAAATAGTCTTTATATAAATATTCAGATTGTTTATCTTAGGGAAATAGGGAATATTTTTAATGCATAAAAATAACGCATTAATATTTACGGAAACATGAAATATTGAACATAAGTTTTTGGGGGGCCTTTTCAAGCTGTACTAAAAATCACCTGTTTCAGCCTGTACCCACGTCAGCTCGTTTCCAACCTGCACACCTCTAAGGTTTGGTGACTGAGAAGTTGTCTAATTCTTTCTTCACTTATTATATCAGGTTGGCCCTGTCGTGTACCGTAGCAGAACTGTGTTCGAAGATGCAACACCAGAGCTGGTTAGAGATTTCTTTTGGGATGATGAATTTCGACCCAAATGGGACCCGATGCTGACTTATGTAAAGATATTGGAAGAGTGCAAACATACTGGGACCATGATTGTCAATTGGGTTAAAAAGGTTTCGAATTTACATCTAAACACTTATTTAGTGGGGAATTGGTAACTGTTTTAACCACTTACCTTTGTATGCATGCACACAGTTCCCATTTTTCTGCAGTGATAGAGAATATGTCATCGGTCGTAGGATATGGGAAGCAGGGAAGACTTACTACTGTGTTACAAAGGTAAGGATAATTTGGTAATTTTTCTGCTCAACATTATGGTATTATATCTGTATAATTAAGGTGAGAATTGAGAAAACTAGAAATTGGTTTCTGAGATTTGAACTTTGAAAATATTATAATGGTGGTAAGATTGTGGATCCAATGAGTTGATTTTAATTTGATGGAATTGTCTAATTTTATAATAAATGATAAAACGTTGAAGGACAATAAAATGCTGGTTTTAAATGGATAACCAGACCGTTTTTCGAAACTTCCCTTAAAGCCGAAATAAAGCATACTGCACATGCTAGATACATTCTTAAGAACCAAAAATATATTATAGTTAAAACGAACAGAAATCAAAGTACAAAATCTGTCTGCTTTTAAGGCAAAGGTTTCAAAGATTATACTTAATTGGGCCTCTGAATTGATATCAGATCAAGCATGGTTTCTTTATTCTCCTAAGTCCTTGCTGTTTTTTATTATGGTAATTAATTAAAAGCATAGTTGTTAGCTACTTAGCTTTCCCCTTACATGATCACTATACAGACAATATATATATGTGTGTACGGTTTAAATTTTATGAGGCTGAATTGGTGCAGGGAGTGCAATATCCAGGTCTGAGGCGGCGTGACAAGCCAAGGCGTGTGGACAGTTACTTCTCAAGTTGGGTAATCAGGCCAGGTATGTCTTCCAAACATTATTCTTTTTATATTAGTATGGATATATTAAATCTTAGGAAAACTTGATAATCACTAAAGCAGATAAGAATATAAATACAAAAGAAAGCAGTGTTAAAACTATAGAAGGAGAAATAATCATAATCCAAGTTTGACCTTTGAAGTTAAAGGACTACAATAGGTGATTAGGTGTGGTTTTATGACTACATAATATCTTTGCAATGTGTATAACTGAATACTTGTGATTTCAGTAGAAGCCCGTCCCCAAGCAGCTATGTTTGGATGAGCGCATATGGTTTAAGGAATGCTTTTAAAAATAAAATCACCCTAAGTTCATAGGTTTGAGTCAAAGAAACAAACTATAAAGCCTTTTTCATGCATTCAGTATTAAATGTTGTGCTTATTGCAGACATGACAAATACTTTTTTGTCCATTGTATTGAGTTTTACTAAATAGTTAATGTACATAATTAACAAAAAGGTACATGTTAAATAAAAAGGTTTAAATGCAACTACCTTACATGACTTTTAACCCGTTTAACCCATTCAACCAATGAAACTTGTGTTGTTTGTACACAGTACACACATGCACACACCTGAACAATTGTTTGTTTTGACATAAATTACTGAAATCGGGTTACCTCTAGCTAATATTGTTATGTTTAATCTAATGCAGTACAATCTCGAAAAGGAGATGGAGTGTTTTCATCATGTGAAGTAATACTGTTACATAGCGAAGACATGGGAATCCCCAGAGATGTGGCTAAGTTAGGTGTCCGTCACGGAATGTGGGGAACTGTGAAAAAACTACATGGTGGGTTCAGAGCTTATCAAACTGCACGAAAACAAGAAATGCCACTCTCCAGATGTGCACTCATGGCAACGATCACCACTAAGATCTCCTTTGATGAGTCGGTGCCTGAAGACCAAAAGAAAGAATGTGTTACCACTAGAGGTGGCAATGTCGGCGGTGGAGTGGACTGGAGATGGGTGGCGGTTGGCGGGGCAGTTGCGGTGGTTTTTGGACTTCGTACTGGGACCCTAGGGAAAGTATTGATGGTCGGGGCTGGCCAAAGGTTTGGTCGAAGAAGATGAACTATTAGAAAAAGGAGGTGGTGTTACTCTTCTTTTAATGGACGAAAGATGATAGAGGTTTATAACGAGTATAATAAAAGCAACGGATTAATGGGTCAATGGTTTGGATTTTTGTATACATATATATCAGATGGTTTATTGCTATAAGAATCAATGTTTATATAAAGGATAAATATATTTTATCTATCAATATATTTAGCTAACGACGTGACATGGTTTACATACATGTGGGTTTATAAATGTATATTACCTTGTATAGGATTGAATCCTCTCAGTCATTTATTTCATATAAAATTATGGAAAAATTAGATTAAATTATATGTTCTTTAAAATAATCATCTTCAATCAAATCGATACTAATTTTAATCTCATAAATCAACTTTTTTGTCAACATTTATAAAGAATATTAACAATTCATTTGCTTAGTATCAAAACGTTAGTCGATGACATTTTTGTTTATTTAATCACTCCTAATAAATAAACTTTTTTGTCAAAATTATTTTTACTTCAAAAAGATATATTGTATTTATTTAAGAGGGAGGATTAACGGATATGCAAAACAAATCATTTCAGTAATAAATATCAAAGGTTTCATTCATATATATCCGTTGTCTAACGGCTATCTCCGGCTAACGGCTATCTCACTTCGTTCACAATTTATAACCCCACTTTCATCTGAAATCAAACACCCACTTTCCCCCATCTTCAATTCTCTCGCATCAAAATCTGATTATTATCAATCGAAGATTCAAAAACCACACAACACCATGATCACAACCTCACCTCCTTTCTACAAGAAATGAACTCCATTAGACAAACACTATCTCACCTCCAATCAGCAAATCGAGATTCAAAAACCTGTTAGAGTGCTGAAATAGGCAGGCTAAGGTGATGAAGTCAAGGCTGGAGGAGATGGAGCTTAAGGGTACATAGGACTCGAACCGCGGTGGCGAATGAGCTGAGGAAGAAGCTTAAGGAGCTGATGATAGAGTTTCAAGTGCTGACACAGAGGATGATGATCCAGTACAGAGTTGACTGAAGAGTACGTTCTTGTCAAAGGCAATTCAGGTATGAGATTTATTCACATGTTACTTTCTTTTTCATTAAAGTAATATTAATATTAGTGGGTAGGTAGGATCGTAGGTAGGTAAGAACGTTTATAAAACGTATCTGTTTTGGCAGTGCACTAGCTTATTATTTTTGTAACACTTATAACACACAATTACTTGATACAACTAAAATTACAAAGTTAAATTTGGTATCAGACCCACAGGGCTTAATAATAATCACCGAAATCTTCCATCCATCACCACTCATTTGTCATCCACCCTCTCACTTTTTTCTTAAATTAATTCCACTCAAAGTTTAACTAACACCACTCACCCCACTCACCCCACCCACCAAAATAACCACCACCAGCCACTAAGATCGTTCGTCACCAACAACCCGCTGTCGTCGCCAAAGGCCACCACCGGGAACAACGTTGCGCTGCCGGATACCACCGAAGGCCGCCGATCACCACCGCCACCGGAACACCAACCACCGAAGGCGACACCCCCACCGGAAACCACCGAATACCACGATCGCGCCAGACCGCCACCGGGAACACCGCTGCGTGAAACCACCGAAGGCCACCACTGCCGGTCACCTACGCCATCGGGAACATCGTTGTCGGACATTACTGAGGCCAGACCCCGCCAGGAAACCACCGAATGCCACACCGACCACCACCATCGTAGGTAAGAAATTTTATAAAACGGGATGACACCCCAAGATTTTAAATCAACACCCGTGTAAAACATATACGTGTCGAGGATTGTCGGGAAAGTCAGCATTCCCTATACATCGCGTATTCAGACAAGATGCGTGTCGAGGCGGTAGCTATACGTTAGGATGTTTTTTTTTATAAAAATTGTGCGTATAAAAATTGGTGCCGGCTCTACTTTACACGTTAACCAACATAAAGTTTTTTATAATAATATCAAGTCTTGGCAACACGGGCTCGTCTCAAGCTGAACGTGTCAATCCATAAAATCCTCAACTCGATCGACCCGACGACCCTGATCCCGTGATCTCGTAGGAACTGTGGCTGAGGTGGCGGCTGATGTGCTTGTGACTGGTCGTGTGACGGCTGATCATGCCGAATTTATGTTCTTATGTGATCGTCAACGTCGACCTGTTGAACAGGTGCCGGCTGCCGGATCTCACCGGGCCGAAGAAAGAACTGTATGCCACCCTGGCGATGAACGAAGCGATAATACTCTGCCAAACATCTCGCCAGGTTGCACCTGGTCCCCGTGATGGATGTGACGATCTCTAATGCCATGTGGCAATCTGATGCCACCAATCTCTCAATCGGGTCTCCTCAATCGACATCTGATGTTACGCTTAGGAAGAATATAAATAAATAACGATAAAAACTCCACATGGCATAAACGAAATCTCAGATCGCATATCGTCCTCCTCCATCTCATTAGGACGAATATAAATAAATATGGATAAAAACTCGAGCTCAAATAAGGTAAGAACGCGAGCTCAAATAAACGACTCCATATCGGAAGCAAGTCTATTGCGCTCCCCAACTTCCCAATCGACTGATGACCGATCTTCATACGAATGAATTTTGAGCACTTTGCCGTATAAAACCTATACGCCGCATATAGATTTTTATTTTGCAATCAAACAACGAGAGTTATAATTTTAATTTTGTTTTCTTTTAAATTTACCTCTTGTGCGTTTACCAATACAAGCTCCACAAGTTTATGATGATTCATAATTTTAAATTTACCTCTTCGGTAAGTTTTTCATGATGAACAACGACTTTCTCGCTTCGCTTCAACTACTCGTTCGTAAAGGTTTCGCGGTATTTTCGTCAAACGTGCCCATGCATTTAAACTTTCGCTAGTCATCTTTCGTAAAATTTGCTTTACAGTGTTTCGTGATATTTTCATCAATATGTCACCTACATAAATACTTCGAAGCATTCAGAACACATGTGTTTATGACCCACGGCTCCATACACCTGTTTAACGTATCTTTCAATCAACCACCCACTCAAAAGTATTCTTCTGTTCTTTACTATTGGCAACACAAGATGTCTTGTGTGTTTTATATGTCACGTGCGGGAATGCATGCCAAGTGTCGTATGATTTTGGATGACAACAAAATATATCTTTTACGGTATTTGTATCGGGATCTTCCCGGGTGTAATAAACGTACCTTTTAGAAAATAAAAGGTTTTCTAAAACTTGCATTTGTGTTTCACCGACTTTCTTTTTATTTTTTTATCTTATATTGAGCGTTGTATACGTCTCTGGTTATGGATGCGTTATTTGGATTTTGCTTTTTCAAAGCTAATAAGTTGTTCCACCAAATTGTATTCGTTTTGAAAAAACCTTCTTACAAATGGGTGTCCCTCCATATGTTCATGTTCGTCATTTCTCCCCAACTAATTTAAAAGGACATCCGATTTTTTTTCTAAAAAGTGTTCACCACCACGATCTAACCTTTTTTCAAAATCTTCGTGTAATAATAAGTAACAGACTAGCTTATCGAGTGATAAATTTTTTTGAGATGTTTTAAACGATACTTTCATGTTTTGATTTTCATCACTCGAGAGATAGTTCATATAGTGATAATAACTTTGTTGCGGCTTGATTCTCGGCAAAACTTGAACTCATCATCGGGAACATAAGATTGGTTTAAATCTGGTAATCGTTTTTCGTAAGTAGATTAAACGTACGAATCATCTTGATTAAACTGCCACGTACGAAACGTTTGAATATTCACCAAATAAATAGTTACCATCCCAAAATGACATAACGAACAAATAAAAAACTATGATATTTTGTGAGAAACGTTTGTGAATTTAGAATCTTGAGTCATTTCAAGTTCAAACGTGCTATACGTTCGAGGCAAACGTGGCGTATTGCACTATACGACAAATGTGAATTTTTTTTAAAAAAAATAGGGTTTTGTGATTCAACTATTTACTCAAAATAATTTTTCTCTTAACTCTTATTTCTTTTACATACTTACGTACACATAAATGTCTTGATTACTTAATAATCATTTCAACTAACTCAAGTTCCACGATAGTAGTCGGTTATGATAAAAAAATTTGAAATTATTTAAGTTTACCGTAACCGACTAGCATCGATGGAACCTGAGTTAGTTAAAATGATTTTTACCGAGTAATTATTTGACAGAAGAAAATATTGAACCACATAATGCTAATTTCTTCCGATAAAATTAATGTTATGATTACTATCAATTATTAAAAGTATCAAACGTTTCCTTTGAAACAAACGAATAAATTTAAAATACGAGCGCATTCGATTAATGAAAGGTTAAGTCGTGTCAAAATAATTCGAAATCATATACGCCTCGTATAGAGCCATACGTCGCGTATAGGCTTTTCAGACGACAAAACTGGCGAAGTCAAATCAGTCATTCAGCGGGTCTATACGCCGGAAACCATCGCTGCTGCAGGTGACCACCGACGGCCACTGATGAACATATAGGACAACTAGGGCTGCAAACGACACCACTGATGAACAAACCTCCGCCAGAAACCACTAACCAGCCACCACCATCATACCTGACAACTAGAGCTGCAAACGAACTTCCTGTTCCTTCACCTTTTTTTTACCTTCACAATATTTTATTCCATTAGTTCAAATCGCCGTAACATACAAATCGCCATCGTCTATGTCCCTTCTATCTCAACCTATCAACGCATATAACGTGACTCAATCACAAACAACAACACACGAGAAGATTCATAGGACAATCGATAAACGGAAAAGAACCCTATGCCCTCCCACCCTCCATTTGCGGACGAAACTCAATCACAAACAACACACACTCGATTTTGGTTAGTTCCAAGGAATTCCAAGCTCTTGTTCCATTAACACACCTGAAGTGAAGTTGATGATTGTATGATGGTTTATCACTAACTTATCATAATTCCCAATTATCATGCATAAGAGTTTCCACTTATTAATTATGATCTATTTTATCAATTTCATGAATTTTCTTACATAAACCATGTAAACTTGACTACGTATAAAGTTGATGAATTTATGAATGAATTGGATGTTAGATTGCTTTTGGGTGTTACTTTCCCAAAAAGAGACTTTATAATCCTTGAAAGTCCTCACACTTTTGCTATTATTTTGAAAGTACTACTGGGTTTGTCAAGCCCCACCTGTGCGACTCGATGTCAAACGGATGCAATATTGTCCTAAACACAAACATCGGGAGGCAACAAACGCAGCTTCAATTGCGAAATCACTATGGTTATGAATATAGATTAGCTATATGTTTCAATGCACTTTTATGTTTTACAACTATTATGGATTATGTTTAATGCAAAACTCTCAAACTCACCCATTGTGTTGACACTTTTAGTACGTTATTTTTGTGTCGTTAACTCAAGTTGCTCGTAGGAGCACATCACAAGTCAAGCACGCATTTTAAGACTCCATATTTATGACATGACGTTTGGTTTTTTACTTTTGAGTTTTAATTATTGGGTTAGTGACGCATTTTGCCAAATTGTATTTTTATTTTGGGTTTGTCTTATTTACAAAACGCTTCATGTACTTTATTTTAAAATTTGGATTTTGTTTGGTTTATTTTAATTATGCATATAGATAGTTTTGAGTAACTAGTGACTGTGATCCTGGTTTGTTCACTTGTTTCGTGATAAAACCCCGCACGTGGATTTTGGGGGTGTGACATGATCGGTCTATGTGCTCGGTGTTTTAATATCTCTGTTGTGGATCTGAAGTTGTTCGCATTATCAGCATTGTGGTGGTGGTGGTGTTTTAACTCTGTAGTTGCCATTGATAAACTTGCGATTTTTGTATGTACAACATAGACATATGATCGGCATAATCTTTAAATGGTAGAACACAACCGGCAATCTTGTAAAGTTTATCAAGACTTTATCACTTTCAGTGCTTATCGGCAGCGGTTCAGCACTTTGCAAAATTCGACAGTTAACAGCTAGTCCTGAATCCTTGAGTTTGCGATATCATACATGTCAAGATGTCATACTGTTTAACTTCAGTTTTGGCGGCACCTGCAAAGGTTCCACTTTGTTCTGCTTCAAATCTGTTTCTAATATAATAATTGATACTTATCTGGTGCATGTCTACATATTCTTTGATCAAGGTTCAGAACTTCTGTTTCAGTGAGGAAGAAATACTTGGATTTGTTCTTTCTTCTAATAAAACATCTCTCAGCTTTTAAGTCAGGAAGAAATACTTGGATTTGTTCTTCTGAAACTTGACATGAAGATTTGGCTCAGCGTGTTCTATTCGACACATGGTAGGAGAAGAACCCGACCCGGTATTATTAAAATAATAGAGGATAGCAAGTTACAAATTAAAATAGATAGCAAGAACCCGAGCCGGTATTATTAAAATACTAGTTATGAGTTGTGACTTATGTTGAATTTATTTTGCATTTGATATTTTAGTGGTGTGTGGGTTAACCTTGACTTCTTTGAGGATAAGAGTTTTAATTGGTCCTACATGGAGTTGCCAAGATTTACTAGCAATACTGCAATACATTATACATGTATGTGCGAAATTGCAGTGGCGGAGCTTCAACTATTTCGTAAGGGGGGCGGGGGTGAAATTTATTTTTTTAGAGGGGGCGAACACGATATTTATATAAAAATTTACACTACCGGGCTAAAAAATTTATATTTTCGGGCTAAAATTTAACACTACGGACGAAAAAAAGGCCCCCCCGGCCCCAATGATGCTTCGCCACTGCGAAATTGGTATGAATCTTCCTGATCGATGAACAACTGTTTAAAGATAGATATCTTTAAAACAAACTCCATTTTAAGTGACATTTTCCCTGATTTTTACAAGCTAGTAAATTACAGTGGAATATTTCAAGAAGAAAACTATATATGTATCTAGTACGTGCTAACGTGCATTACCATTAATTGCTATACGGTGGGGATACAGAAAACCTTTTCATGGGGTCCGAACTTTTTAAAAGTCGGTGTCTATCTCTAAGTATTAATTTTTTAAAAGTCGGTGTTTATCACACAACACGAATATAAAAAACCAAACTAAAACAAATAATCTAAAAACTAATCTACCAACATTTCTAAACGAGTCAAGCCAGCTTGTGAGATGTTCGGAATCAACTTGCAAAAAGTTTAGATAAAGGCGGTCTTAAACAACTCGAGTTCATATCAAATCCACCTGCATGTCTAAACGAGCTTTTATAAACAATCTATAATTTTTTAATCAATCTATAAACAAGAGAGATTAGGCTAGTTGAAAAAAAACTAAAGTAAAAAACGCTCAAGTCTTATATAGTTAAAGTTCTATATTTACTGAGCTCAAGCATTAGAATTATAATTTTACACGAGTCGAGCTTGAGTTCTTCTAAAGAAAATGAGCATAGTAAGAGCCAGACAAGCTCAGATTTGGTTTGACATTTCTACATTCTTATTTCACACCCGGTTTATGATTTTGTATAATTTATTAATTGGTAAACTGAGTTTTGCTATATGAGTTTGATAATTTAAAAATTAAATGATTTATAAACTTAATATTTAATTGTTTAATTTAGACTAAATTGATTTAATTATTGTATGGGTGTTGATTTTACAGATCACTTTTAAAATTTCTTGGGTCAATGGCAACATTTCTTTGGGTCGACTTAATATTTTGAGAGTCGGTCGAAATTCGACAAATATATAATACTAGTATTAAGCCCCCGCGTTACGGTGGGGTGTAAAACCATACTAAGTAGCACCAATGACATACTACCGTCAGTGACCATCAATATTAAAAAAACTCGTATCGAAAAAAAATAAAAGACAAAAAACTAAACTGAACAAAAAATAGACATAAAAATATTGTTTTACATGTTTTAATATTGTTTTACATTAAACATGTAAAACAATAAGTAAGTTGACCTAGTACCAGCGCGTTGTGGCAGGGCTGTTAAACGGGGATAAAAATAAGCGTACAAATGTCGAAACACATGCATACACTACAGTGTGTTAACTCGCAACATTTAGACTGAAACGTAAACACAAAATTTGTAAATATGAAAAATATAGGTGACCAAATTTAAAAATAAAAATTGTTGGGACTAAATTGTCCGATATGTAAAAATAGTGGATTAAAACGAAAAAGTTAAATATTATTTAGAAAAAGAAAAAAGGATGGGTACAACCATCTAAGCATGTTGTACCATCAAAGATACACATAAAACTTGCAAATTAGTATTATATAAATTAGGAAAAAAAATCTTAAGGTACGGACGCTCCCATCTCAAGTATATATAAATTATGGAATATTAACTTTATTTGAACTCTAATCATATTTTTTCATCTGATAATCAATAACATTTTCTTCTAACTCCTCCCTTAGAAATAACATCATATTTTTTATTAAATATATCTAAACATCTATGTTAAGACGTTTATTATCATCCACTTCATTTACATTTATGTGTTTTACAACTACTATTTTGTAGATAATGCAGTGAATAAAAGCTTAAACCTAGAGCTGTTCAAAAAGCTCGCGGCTCGTTCGGAAAAAGCTTGAAAAAAGCTCGCTCGAATCGGCTCGGTTTATAAACGAGCCGAGCCGAGCCAGCTCGAATTGTAAACGAGCCGAGTCCGAGCCAAGGGTGGCTCGCTCGTTGGCTCTTCTAAATTAAATATAACTTTTAATATGTAATATGTAATATATATATATATATATGTATATATAATATGTATATAATGTTAATTGTTTTGGGCTTGTCAACCTATTTTCTATATGGTTGAATTTGACTGGACCTTGTAATCTAAGATGTTAAACTGATTTTTAATATGTTTTTTGAACTATGCATTCATATTTGGACTATTGAACTTTGAGAGATGTGTATTAAATTCTCTTTCTAAACCCGAGCCAAACAAAACCGAGCCGAGCTGGCTCAGTTAATAACCGAGCCGAGATGGCTCAGTTAAAAACCAAGCCGAGTTCGAGCTCAACTTTTAGCTCGGTTGTAAATCCGAGCCGAGCCGAGCTGGCTCGGTTTATAATTCGAGTCGAGTCCGAACTTATCCTGCCTCGGTTCGGCTCGACTCATGAACAGCCCTACTTAAACCATGTATTGAAATAACAAAGTCTTATTACAATTATATGTCACGAAGTGGGATTTGAACCATGACTAAAATAGATATAATCTTTGTACATATATGTGTTGTAACTTAATTCCCCAAAATACCAACAATGAAAGAATAAACATTGATGAATAACTAAATTCATGATATCATCAAGTTATTTTCTTGACAATATGAAAACCATCTGAAGAGTTAGAACCCTAGCCTCATTCAAGTAACCAAGATGGCATCTTGTTGCCCCGTATGTCTAGCGAGCGCGCTAGTTCATTAATTAGGACATGGTGGTCCATGGCTTCCGGGGATATAAGTGCACCCTGATGGACCCGAAGGCGGAACAGGTCCCCTAGGAAGTGACTGGAAAACAAACGTGTTTGGTGCGCTCTTTAAGTCGATTAAACCATTCTTTACACGCAAAACTCGGGTACCATCGATGAGGTTTGCGTGCGCCAAAAGCACCATCACCAAGAACACACAAGCAATGCTTGATGGCTTCATTTCTTTAGCTTGTCGATCAACATATGTGTGAGCTTGAGTATTTATATCAAGAATTTCAAGGTATTGTTAGGTAGTTTCTTAGTGTAAACAGTTTCATGGTTTTGACTGTTGACTTAAATATTTTTTTTGACTTAAATATTTTTTTTGAAAGGCCAACAAAATTTTTATTACACCATAGGCTAACAAAACGTTAGTCAAATTTGTTACATGCACCAATATAAATCAATTCACAATCCCATACCCGATACATTAAAATTACACCAATGATCCCATTCCAAAGCTTGTTTTTTCAATTGGTTCTTGAGCCAAAGAAATCCCAGTACTTTAATTTTACCCACCACCTTTGAGACATTAGTAGATTTTTTGTCAAATAACTTCTCGTTCCTGTTTCTCCATAAGCACCAAATAGCGGTTTGAATCACCGTGTATATTACCTTCTTCCAAGTTGGTAATCCTTGAACAAATTCATGAAAATAGAGTAGGTCTTTCTCGTTGACTTAAATATTTTATCAAGTTAATTACAATTGTTTGACGGTTGAACTGGTCCAGTAAGTGGCAATTTTTATACGACTTTAATGTATTTGAGATCCCCTTGTTTACTGTCTTATCTATATTTTTTAATTAATTTACTTGCATTTGTAGAATTAATCAATCATGATCTTTGAATTAGTCACCTAAACGATTTAAAATGTCTAATCTTCATGAAGAAGGCACGACAAATTTTCTTGGGGTCGAAATCGATACGATTTGTTGTTTGTTAAAGAATTAATGGGGATTGAAATCATATGATACTTTTGTTAATATGAAATATTCATATTATTTATAGCGTGCACATAATGTAGATGGTAATCATGATTATTATAGCTTTTAAATATGGTCATAAATAATATATATTATGGTAATCATGATTAAAGTCCATATAGAAGTTGATGAATCACATCCCCACCTATTACAGTTGAAAGGGGAGGATTTCCAAAGTATGACTTTAAAACTCCTAAATATAATATATATTCATACCATGACTTTGAAATTTAATTAATAATTAATAATTCTTATTTCCTTAGTAGAGTTTAGATGTATGTATACGTATGCGGTTACGGCTTAAGGAGGAGTGAAATGAAGCAATAATTTTTTAGTCCTTGCTTTCTTTTTCCCCAATTTAGATAAAGAAATTACAATTTGCATTGTGTATATCTAAAATTTAGGCTTTAAACTTAAAATTCAGAAGAGTTTTAAAATTAATAGTAAAAAACACCCTAAAATTTCATTAGTTCGTTTAAGGTTTTATAACATGAAATTTAGAAAAGTGTTTCAAAATTTCATTTTGTTTTAAAGCCGCAAGAAGAATGAGCCTGGATTTCAAGTTTTACTATTTAACATAATATGTAGTTATTTCATGATCATTACTTTATATATGTGAGGGGTTAATAAGATCTTTTTCAATGTCTATAGAAATATAAGCAATAAGAAGAAAAAAAACATGAATTGATGTACAAATTAGATATGTAATATACGTAACATACTTTTTATATTTGTGATGTAACGTACTTTATTTTGATGGGGATTGTTAACTTTTGGTACCAACTAGTATGAAGCCCATCGCGTTGCGACGGTAACCGTAAAATCATGTCAAGTAGCAACAATGTCATACTACCGTTAGCAACCACCAATATTAGAAAAACACTTATTAAAAAATATAAAAATGAAAAACATAAAATGAACGAAAAATAGGTGTAAAAATGTTAAACCACTCACGTGAAGCGTAAAACGAAAATTTGTGAAATATGAAAAGTATAGGGGATAAAGTTGAAAATAAAAATTTATTGGGGTCAAATTGCAAAACATGTAAAAACATTGGGGTTAAAGTAAAAAAATTAAGATTAAAAAACCTAAAAAATGAGTACAACTAACTAAGTTTAAGATACAAGCTTTGATGCACACATATATTGGTAATTAGTCGTATATATAATTTAACATAAAATGTATTAATGCTACGTAAAATGCAAAAAATAAACTATATTATATAAAATCTCATGTTTAAATTATGTGTTTTGGTGAAGACCTGAAATAATCAAATAATGAGATGACTCTTCATCAAACAATCGGACAAAAATTAATATTTAACATGCCAAGTGTTCTATACAAGGTCTTGTCACAATGTTTGCACCATCAAAATTCATTTTTACATACACACACTTACGTGATATTTATTGTACATTGTATAGATAACACAAATATGCATCATAAAGTCTATTAAACTGTTAAACCAAACCAAAAGTTATTCTAAAATTATTTCTCTAATGCAGGACATCAAGCACATGTATCCTTCAACTATTAGTCAGTTTTTTAACACTAAGTAAGTAACTAAGGATGTGAGAGCAGTCCCAGGTTCCCTAGTTTTTTAAGACTGTCACATTAACGACACATCAGATTTATTTGTATTTTTCCCTGGTTTTCTCTCATCTTTCCTTGTTTTGCATGAAGTTGTCTTCGATTTTCCTTAGATTTCCAGTTTGATACACACAAATCCAGAAGAAAAAAAAAGAGAGAACGGTAAAACCCAGTGAATATTTACTAAATCAGAACAATTTTTTCATACCACGTTTCCCACCCGGGGCTAGAATTCCCCCACACTCCCCCAGTTCCCACATAGTGGCATCTAAAAAAAATCACTTCAATTTATCTTGAATTGAAATCTTTTCGTTCAATTTTACTCCAACGAAGCAACCTTATTTACTCCGGTCAAAACATAGGCTTTCCTAAAATTAGTTGAAGGTCTACAGCTTAAGAATACAACACATCATCATTTAGCTATTGCAAATATTTTTCTGATAACATATTAGATACATACCGGCAACTAAGACATAAGTCATGGTCAAAAAGATGATGCGTTTTGAGTTGTAAGCATGCATTAGCAGCAGGGTAAAATATAACATATGTTTCAGATTGCATAAGTATGTAACATCAATACTCAAATAGGTAAATGAGTGAAATTAAATGCCTGTTTGTTTATTATCAAACACACAAGTTTTCATGGTTTTGTTGTTTGTTATAACAATAAATTTATATAATTTTATTTGCTAAAAAAAAGTAATCAACCAATACATTAGTAATCGGAAATGAAGCTGCCATTATAAAAAGCTGAATCTAGTAAACACTGCTATCGAAGTCAATCCTGGGGCAAACAAAAAAACAAAAATAAAAGCATTTCTTTCAGAATAAAATAAAAATAAAATAAAAAGTTTTCTTATCAAAGGGTTACAACCTCACTCCAAACCACCATCCCTTTCTTCTTTCACATACATTATAACAACCAACACTAATTTCATTACTCACTGCCCATTTGATGTCTGTATAATGTGTAACCATTGACCCCCATCGCCAGATTCGAATAATCAGGCGCCCTGTGATACGTGTACCCATCACTATCCATATTTCTCAAGTTGTAAGAAAGATCCAACCCGCCAATCTGCCATTGGTTCTGGACCAACCCATCAACTTGCCCGTTCATGTAAGGCTGCAAGTTCGGTTGTGGTGGAACCATGTCTCTTGAGAAGTCAAGTGCGCCCCCATAATTATGCTGGAACTCTTCATGATAACTATGACTCCGGTCAAACCTACAGGAACTTGTAGCAGCAGAACCCTGGTCAAGTGAACCGCTTATATCCCCCGGGAAAGTGAACTGGTGACTAAGATGGCGAGGCCCGTTATGAAAAGGCAGGCCCGGGCCCACGGTTGATGCAATGGGCATTGCGTACTCGTCGTCAAGTAGATCATTGATGATATCAAGGTGTGGGAATTCGTCCACTAGCATCCCTTGAGGTTGTGATCTGCTGGTAATGTTATCCCTTTGAAGGGACTCCATCCACTGGGACCCGTTTTGCAGTACAGCATCGTGATTCATCATCCCGAATGAAAAGGTCGGTCTGGTGGAACTGGTAGGATCGATCCTTTCTGGGGTTTGAGGTGGTAGAAACACGGGCTGCGTATACGAGTGCGAATGGGTTTGACTAAAAGAAGATGAAGTTGCAGAAACAGGACTTCCTATCATAGCATTACGGTATGAAGGTGGGCCGTAATTTTGACCCATGGGTGACGGGTCAGGGCCAAGATACCCAGCTGCACTCGCAGAACGAGACAGAAACGGACCATTTTGAGTCATTGAGATAACTGGAGCGGTACTCGTGGCATTGCGTTTGGACCCCTCAACTAACGGTGCACTCAAAGGCCTAGACATTGGTGGCACCAGCTTGATCAATGAACCAATCACCGGCTTAGACAACACTTGGTGAACCACAGGCTTTTCAGCTGTTGACGTCCCTTGACAGTTCACAGGTTTCTGAACCAGGTTGGCTGCTTGGTGGACTGTTGAAGGCTTTTCAGGTGACTTTTGGATACCGATGATTTGAGGGCAGGTTTTGGATACAACTGAACCATCTGCTGACTTTGGTGAGCCCACAGGTTTATCGGTGTTTTGGGCATTTTCTGAAGGTGGTTTTCTGGCTAAACCAGAATCAGTGTTTTGGGTAGTTGTTTTTAGGTCAGGCGTTTTGAGAACACGCGGGGAAGCTTTTGAAGGGGTTTTGGGTGAAGATGGTGTAACAGAAACGGTTATATTATCTTTTGAATGTCCCTCGGATTCAGTATCATCCTTAATGCTCAGCTTCTTTTGCAATGAAACAACTTCTTCCTATGGTAAATCAAAAACACAAGATCATATTATTATAAAATAAACAATGTATACTCTCAAAAGTGAAAGTTTAAACTGCAATAAATATCATAAAGAAGATGGTATCATACCACTTTCTTGACCACGTCTTGCTCAAGCGGCTTCATATTATTATCCTGCAATGAGTATGCAACCCCGTTATCACACTCTGCATGCTGTTGACCAGGATCCTTTCCCCGTTTGACTTGCCCTCTACATAATATTTAAAAAAAACACATGTTCGTATAAACTGAAAACAGTTACAACCAACAAAGACAATGAAAAACGAAATAATAATAAACAAAAAACCTGCTAGGTGAACTTTGCGTTTTCTGATTCTGATGTGAGTTCCCTCTATACGAGGGCCCATTGATCATCACAACTGATGGAAGTGAATCTGATGAACATGTTGATGAGCTGTCATCCATTACAGACGTGAATTTTCTCCCGCCATTTTGTTCACTGATAACGCCGCTACTACAAGCTTCTGTGGATGGATGATGAGGTGGTTCAGAAGTGTCAGTATCCCAGTTGACCGGGCTTGAATCTCTATCATCTGAATCTGGTCGAAGATGTGATTCAGTTGCACAATCTACTGAATCAGACACATCAGAAACATCCTCAAGTGGGTCGGGCTTTTTTAACAAATCTGCATCATCCTCAATCTCGCTTTGTTTCTGAGGTTTTTCCTCTATTACAACGCCTGGTTTTTCATCCCGTCCTTTATCCTTTGATTTTCGGTTGTTTCTTTTCTGTTTCGCCTGTATGATTAATAAAATTCAAGAATTACATAAAAGTGTTAATCAGAGAACCACATGAAGTCCGATAAAATATGATTTATTATCATTGTTATTATCAACATCACAAACCTGTTTTTTCTTTGATTTCTTTTCTTTTTCAGATGCACGTTTTGCTTTCTGTTCACTTTCAGCCATCCATGCTTCCTCTTCTTCACGAATAAGTTCTTCTTGCCTCTTTAAAGAAATAGCTTCCTGATACGCTACTTCTATTTTGCTGCTGTATTAATCAGTAGAAAGAATATTTATAATATTTTGGATGGATAGGAAGGGGGTGTTGCAATTGCGCTAACAAAGATTTAAAACTTTAACATGATCAAGTACTAATTTTGAGATGCATGCTAATTGTATCTGGTTGGCATCACATGTCTAGAAGAGTAGAAAGGATACAAAAACTCCAACTTCTTTCAAGTTTCTACATATACATTGGTAAATTTTAGCAAGAAGATAATTATTATTTATTAGACTGTTACCTGAAAATGTGGGCTAAAACAAAGATTTCTATGGTCCTACGTCCCAACTCGGTGAGACGCCTTTCGTCTTTCTCAATAGAATCCTTACTGAAATCCTCCGCCGATCCACCATCCTATCACACAAAAAAAGGACATGAGATCATCCGTAAAACCCGCTAAATCCCATCCATAGCAAAATTCAATAGTACTAATTAAAAGTATATAAGCCAAAAAAAATGATATAATAGGCACTAATACCCCTTCTTTTGGGATAAAGTATGGGAACTAGAGGTGGCAAGATTAAGTATGTTGGGGCTAAAAATAGGTTACTCTAAGGGTGGGTTCACGGTTCACCCACAAACACATTATTTCTTATTTTTGACATAAATAGTTAATGTACAGCAAAACAATATTATTATAAAGATAAATCTTTGAACATAAAACTATTCAGGAGGTTGTATGAATTGAAATGGATTTGAGGCAATCGAATTTTAGCTGAAATCTTTCAATTGACCCATATGAGATCAAACAAAAGACAACCCAACTTCTTTCAAGTTTAACATGATCAATACAAAATTTGAAATTAGTATTTGATCATAGTACAGTTAATCGAGTTTTATGTTAAAAATCGAGCCTTGGCATAATGATGCTAACCTTAGTACGGTTTTGAGGGGGGCCTTTTTCATCTTTTGGGGGCAAAGGCTCAATGGCAGCCCTTTCAAGTAGTAGCAACACATCATCAACCAGAATAAATGTGTCACTTTCCATCTGGACAACAGGTATCATTGGTAATTCTTCTGCATCACATTTTCCTTTTATTTTATTATTTTTGTTCTGATCTTCAAGAGCCTTTAATCCACTGTGTAATAAGTCCATTACCAAGGTTGATGTGACTTCCTTTTCTATAAAAAAATGCTTAACAATAATTTTCAATATTGAATCTGATTTCTCCCTTGACATTCGACACCTAGAACTCTGATCAATCCCCGACCAGAAATTACAGAAGCTGAAACATGTAAAAATTATAATATTACAAACTCTTATATAATCGTATCCAAGGATCAACAAGTCAAAAGGGTAAAAAAAGAAGAAACATCATAAAAGAAACAGGCCAACTGGGTAAAATAGGCTGCAAGTCACCCAAAATGTTAATGCATAAAACCCCCTAAATCAATTTTGCTAAAAAATTACTGAAATGACACAGCTTTGTGATCAATTTTTCTGACACTAACTAAAATATGCAACAAAATGGCAAGTCCTAAAGAAATCCAATCCGACCTGACCCATACCACAAAATTAACCACTTTTGCCACATCTACTAAGAATTACATACCTTGACCATCTAGCCTTATCTTCTATCAACTTCCCAAGCCTTCCTCTTTTTTCCTCCACAAAACGGCGACAAATTTGTTCCACATTTGACAAATATACTCTTACAAGTTCTCTCCTATATTGACGGTCAAGACATCGAAAAGGACGATCTGCTCTCTCCCTGCAAAACCATTTAGCACATTTTAGCATTTTCTATTACAAATGTTTTCAAGCCAAAAGAAACTAACAAAATGTTGGTAAAATAAAAAAACATAAAGAAAGAAATTTTAAAGGAAAAAAAATGGTTCATCAAGGTGATTAAGATATTTTTTAATCACGTTAAACCTTTATCCTATTTATATTAAATATAACACCACAATCAACATTTGTGATATGCTAGCTTTGAAACTACTTATACAAGGGTTTTGATTCCGTGATTCATGTTAAACAATTATAAAAAAACAAAAAAATTAGCTATACCATGAACACTTAGATCTGATATTATCACTTATTGTTTTTTCAAACTGTTGCATCCTTTCCATGCGTTGTCTAATATAGGAACCAATATCTAGCCTTTTAATATTTATCACTAACAGTGTGATTGATCTCGTGCATTTTTCTAGTAAAATAAATCTCAAAATTTAATTAATCTCGTTAAAGATTGAAGGTGACTCAAGTTTGGTCTTTAGAACCTCTTTTAGTTATTAGCAAGTAATTTATTGAGATGATATAATTACATGATTCTTAGAATAATAAGGTAAGCAATACTATCACATGAGTACAAGAACTAATATAGCCACATATACTCCAATTATGTATAACTATAAAATGCAACAGAACTTAGAAAAGGAAGGTAGTCGTCATATAATCCAACCATTTTATACAAAATTTGTAGGACCAGCTATTATTCTATTTCCAGAAGAAATGAAACATTAATTTCTCTAATATGTACAAATCAGAACACACATCGACAATATAACGCACATTTTGAAAGAATTTACATAAGATAACTAAAGTAGTGTCACATGGGTAAAACTGGACAATGGTTCTAAGGGTCCGATCAGGAGATAAAGATATTACAAAATTAAGATTAAAGCTTGATAAAAAAAGAAGCTAGAAACCTGATAACTTGAACTTGAGCTTTTATTATGAGTGTGTCAGCATCAACAAATCCATCTAATACTTTAGATAATTCCATGAACTTTTTCCATCCCCAGTCATGCTCTTTCTTCCAGAAGCGATGTAACGTATCTACAAACACATGTTTAATCACTCAAAAGAATAATGGTGACAATAATAATCACGAGATGAAAAAAACCCAACCTGAATATTTCGATTTCTTGGGGTCTTTATTCACCACAGCTATTGTGAATTGTGCAAAATGACTCCATCCTGCATCAGTATAAGAACATAAATATGAATATGAATTGTGATAAGCATGTATGATAAATCCATATTAAAACCCTCAATAAATGTTATTAGTCATACCTGGAAGAAGCTTGTCATGATTTGCAACACAGAGAAATAATGACAGATGATTGCAGACATCACACCCCTGAGGGTAGATCAGTATATACCTACAAGACATAAAAAATAGCTTAAACAAAAATGATGTGCACAGCTAATTGTATGTTATAATGCCATGATATGCACATATATTAATATACCATCAGCGGTTGGAATAGAACTATAGAAGATAACAAATGTATTGAAGGACAAGATTAATAAGAAAAGAAGACATACCATTTGTGGCCGCCAACCTCAAACGCATTGCTACGAAGTTCTCTCTTGTTAATCTGTGAAAATTTTTCTATTTTCCAGGTATACCTTCCATATAATTCAGAAGGTTTTTGCCCTGTATGTTGACAAAATCAGAATGAAGAGTACATATAATAAAAAATTCTTACCCCAAAAAAAACTAGTCTGCAAGGGAAAAAAGGGAGCGGGTGAATATACATATCCACTCCAACTGTATTAACTCTTTTACGTTACATTCTAATAGAAGTAATTTAATCCAACAGAAGTGGTTTTATAAGTTCAGCTTGCTTGCAACCTCTACATAAATTACATCTTTCATAAGAAAATATTTTAATAAGACGTTAAGCAGAAGAATAAGGGTGGTTCTTAAAGTTAGTCTATCCTCAATGAAGAACATAGATTCATCATTACAGTTCAAGTAAATTGTTTGACAATCGGCATGACTTGTAAAACTTAAACTCCCAACACGATGCTTCTCCAACACACTGAAAAATAATTCTTTCAAAGATTCTAACTTTTTATTCACATGTAGACTCTACCTTTAACTATAGATTGAATGTAAGGTTAAAACTAAAATTAAAAAGTGTCATACCACAATCATGATCATCATCGATATCCCAGTACGGCGGTGATGTTGAAGTAATTCCATTCTCCACCTGCTCAGAAGACCGCCATTCCGCCAATGCTTCCCCCGAACGCTGCTGTCCATTCGATAATCCCTCTAATGATCTGCTAACCCCAGAATCCTCACACGAACTACCCGCCATTTTCCCACTTCACAAGTCCCTAAACACTATTCCAATTTCGCCTAAAAACACCTATACAGCAATAATCATCAAATTCAGCCATCAGAACATCAGTATATGAAATGATGGCATGCAACTTAAACAAAATGTTGAAACCAATTCAAATCATCCACTGCCACATGTAATTAAGCTCCTGAAGTTCATGGATTTGAATTCAACATGATAACATCCATGAAATGAATAAACTCTTAAATAAACCCTAACATCCCCTATCTATAAAAACCAGAAAAAAAATCAAACTTTCATGAAGAAATGAATTAAATGAGCAAGTAGATGAAACTAGCAGGTGGAGATTAAGTATGGCGATAACTTATTGTATTTCTACGCAATTAGCAAAACCCCTTTTCTACAAATCACATAAAAGTCCGATTAAAGAAAACCCATCAAAGAAAATCCAAACCCTGATTAATTAATAACACAAAGATCATTTCCATGCAAACCCATTAAAGAAAATCCAAACCCTAATTAACAACAGCAAATCGGGAGATTAATAGCAAAGAAAGAAGAAAGATTGATGAGTTTGATGGATCGATTGATGCGATGAGAATTGAAAGAACCTGAAAGCAGAGATAATAAGTTGTTTAATGGCGATGTTGGAAAGCTGATTTTAGGTCTAAGAAAGAGGCGAAGAGAGATAGATACAGAAAACAGAGAGATGAGAAGACAAGAGAGAGAAAGTTAAAGATTTGAGGTACAAACGAGCAGCAGAGTAAAGGGGCAAATAGAAATTATTTACTCATTATTATTATTTATATTTATACATTTATTGGGTATACTAATTATACACATAAGTACATAACATAAGGTATTTCTTGTATTGTTGTGTGTTTTCTTGAATTCGATTGCTTAAACATAAATAAGATGTTTCTTGTTTTTATTAGTAGAAAGTTAATGTGAAATGATGGTTTTTGTAAGGATTTTTTTTTATATTCTTATTTTTTTTAGTTTTAAAGATGAGAATAATGTATAGAAATAAATTAGCTTATTAAAAAAGCATGACAAAATAAAGTAAAATTTTAGATTATAGTGAAAATAGTATTAATTTATCTTCAAGTATAACTTTTTTTATTATTATTTTAGCACATGTTTGAAACTAACCCCAATACTAGTTTTTCTTAAAACGAAATTTCAATCATCCATGCTGATTTTGATATTCTAGGATTAACTCGCTCAAAAAAATAATCAAGGAATAACCTTATCACTGTAAGAAAATCCCTTGAGTCAGGTTTTAAATTGAAGATCTAAAAGATATGAAATTCTAACCATCATCTTATACTATTGAATCAGAATGCAAATGGTATAAATAATTTTGTTAACTACAAATATTTGTAATTAAATTGTCTATAACATTAAATGTTGAGTTAAATATAAATAAATTTATAAATAAACAGGGAATATAGGGCCTTGTAGCTTTCATTAAGTATTGCTTTGTGATCGAATTAATATGTAAAGTAAAATATAAAAACCACTTTTTAACAATATGAAAATGTGAAAATTAACCTTGTGCTTCGATTATTGACATCAATTTGGCTCACTTGATTGGCCACAAAGAAAGCAAGAAAAATAAAAACTAAACTAACAATAGCTGATTTTAAAGATTTTGAATTTCTGTCTAATACTAAAGAAAAACAATATGAAATGCTCAAATGCCCAACTTTGATATTAGCCATAACAGCATATAACTATATAAGTTCCTAGGCGAATTAGCTTCAATTGAAACAATAACCAATCAATTAGAATCGGATGCTTGCCAACCATGTAAGAGCTCATGAGTGAGCTAGTCAATGTACGCATGATCTCACCTACCGATTATATGACAAGAGGATTTCCCTAATAACAAATATGACAATAAGGTTGAACGGTATTATTTAAAAGGAAATCCACAAAAGAGCTTTATATAGTTTTTTTTGTGAAGGACCAACCTAAGTGAACTCACTTGGAATTTATCATTGGCAATTGAAGAGCTTTGCGTTTTGTGTCATCCAATAGTACAGAAAATATTGTTTCCAAGTCAAAACAATTTAGTTCTTGTGTGAGTTCTCATGAGATACATAGATCATTAGGATAGATGCATGCAGTTGAACTCTTTATTAGTTTATCATAGAGATTTTAAACAAGTTTTAAGCCCACACATTAAATTTCCAAAAGTTAAATATATAGACATCGTCTAATGTCTTAGAAACATCATATTTAATGTTTATAAATATATAACAAAATGAGTAAAGATGATTGAAATTGCTATGAATGAGAATCCTAAATGTAAGTTTATTTTTTATTAAAAAACTGATTTTTACTAAAATACGGTCAATTGAATTAATATATTTATAGGGTATACTATTTATACATATTTATACACATAAGTACATAACATAATGTATTTCTTGTATTGTTATGTGTTTTCTTGAATTTGATTGCTTGAACATAAAAAAGATGTTTTTGATTTTATTAGTTGAAATTTAATGTGAAATGATGGTTTTTGTAAGGATTTTTGAAGACAAATTTTAATTCTGGACGTACACTTACAACTAGTAGCTAGTAGCTTCGTCGTTGAGCTCTCCTCTTCCCGGCCGGTTGTGACTCGTATGTCCAGCCAACGACTATCGATTCCTAACGAATCCATAGATTCTTCTACCATTCGACCAGATCTTCTAAATTGTATTCTCATTTTCCGGCCTCGAGCAACTTTACTAATAAGGGAAAAGCCCTTAATTTAGTTCATATTAGATTAGTAACTGCCCATTATATGGTAAGAATGGAAAGGAAAAAAATCTGGGATGTACAGGCCCGGCCCGACGCACGAAGCAGGAGGAAATCGGTACCCCGCGAGTCTGTCAA
>BJCM01206481.1:0-14577 GCA_018326385.1 Flaveria bidentis | reverse complement strand
TTTTCTTATTTGAAACTTATGTTTGTAATGTTACATTTGAAACTTATGACTATTATAATTGGGTTTAATAATAACGTTATGTGGCTGTGAACGATCTTAACCCTCACATCTCGACGTTTCTGCCGTCAAGGTTGGGGTGTGATAGGTTGGTGAGGCGTTAGTGGGTGATGTGGGTGGTGTTGTATGGGTGGTGGTTGTTGCGGAAGGTGGCGATGTAGGAGGATTGTTGTTGGTGGTATAAGTTGGTCCATTGGGTTGAACGGTTGAATTCAGTTGGAAATTAAAGGGAAGAGGGTCCTCAAGGAACTCGCAGTTATTCGGGGTTGGTGGAGCATTGAATGGGAAAGATGACTCATCGAAGGTGACGTGACAGGATATTAAGACTTTCCTAGTGGATGGGTTGTAGCAATAATATCCTCGATGATCGGCAGGATAACCGAGGAAGATGCACCGGACAGAACGAGGGTGAAAATGTGTGTGGTGCAGTGGCAGATGTGTTGGGGTAACACGCACATCCGAACACCCGTAGGTGATCATATGCCGGGTGCCGGAGATAAAGTGCGTAATGAGGCGTTGAAAAGTTTAGGCGTTTGGTGGGAAGGATGTTGTGAAGATAGGTGGCGGTATGGACAGCCTCAACCCAAAACGAAGGTGGTAAGTGTGCGTGAGATAGGAGGGTGCGCACAATGTCGTTGAGGTGACAAATCATGCGCTCCGCACATTTCGACGTCATAGATCTATGGGCTTGACAAGCTTGCTTGGTTAATCAAAGTACACTTAGTTAATCGTGTAAACTTGTAAAGGTGGAAAACTTGTAAACTGTTAAGGTTTAATTGTACATCTGTCTTACATCCCTAGTTACTTTGTTCACTAATTTATAACATGAATTGCCATCTTTTATATACTTATGTATTGAAAACTATGGAAATCTCACCAACATTATTTTGACCTTTTATTTTTAACATGTTTCAGGAAATGCGCAAGTATGATAGCCAACTTTGAAGCTTATTCACACCTAGGAATGGACTTAGATAAATAAATGGATGGACTTGAAATATTTCTTATTATGCATTGTTGATTTTCTTATTTGAAACTTATGTTTGTAATGTTACATTTGAAACTTATGACTATTATAATTGGGTTTAATAATAACGTTATGTGGCTGTGAACGATCTTAACCCTCACATCTCGACGTTTCTGCCGTCAAGGTTGGGGTGTGATAGGTTGGTGAGGCGTTAGTGGGTGATGTGGGTGGTGTTGTATGGGTGGTGGTTGTTGCGGAAGGTGGCGATGTAGGAGGATTGTTGTTGGTGGTATGAGTTGGTCCATTGGGTTGAACGGTTGAATTCGGTTGGAAATTAAAGGGAAGAGGGTCCTCAAGGAACTCGCAGTTATTCGGGGTTGGTGGAGCATTGAATGGGAAAGATGACTCATCGAAGGTGACGTGACAGGATATTAAGACTTTCCTAGTGGATGGGTTGTAGCAATGATATCCTCGATGATCGGCAGGATAATCGAGGAAGATGCACCGGACAGAAAGAGGGTGAAATTTGTGTGGTGCAGTGGCAGATGTGTTGGGGTAACACACACATCCGAACACCCGTAGGTGATCATATGCCGGGTACCGGAGATAAAGTGCGTAATGAGGCGTTGAAAAGTTTAGGCGTTTGGTGGGAAGGATGTTGTGAAGATAGGTGGCGGTATGGACAGCCTCGACCCAAAACGAAGGTGGTAAGTGTGCGTGAGATAGGAGGGTGCGCACAATGTCGTTGAGGTGACAAATCATGCGCTCCGCACATTCGTTTTGTTGGGAAGTTTGAGCGCACGAGAAACGAAAGACAAAGGCGTACGTTGTGGCAAATTTTTTAAATTGAGTATTGTCAAATTCTCCACCTAAGTCACATTGAAAAGATTTAATGTTGTAGTTGAATTGAGTTTTAACATAGGTGTGAAATTTAACAAAATTGGTAAATGTTCGGATTTGTATTTAAGCGGATAAATCCATACAAAATGTGTAAAATTATCTATTAAAACCATATAATATTTATATCTGATATTGCTTAGAACTGGGGATGTCCACAAGTCATAGTGTATTATATCAAACAGTTGAAGAAAAAAAGGAGTATTTTATGTTTGGCAACCTGGCAAGAGTGACATAAAGATAAAACCGAAGTCTTATTACAAGGAATAACAAAACGAATGCGTAAGAAAATTAAGACAGATTCTCCAGGATGTCCAAGACGACTGTGCCATTGATCACGAGATGAAGAAACAAAAGCTGATGACTTGAGTGATGTTGGCGTAAACTGTAATACCCGGTTATTTATTTATTTTGAAGCCGACGAAAGAAGAAAAGAAATAAGTCCTAAGTCGAGGGACCAAACTCGTCAACGAAAGAAAGACGGGTGAGTGGGGTATATAAAGGGAGAGGGAAGCCCTTATCCTCTCCCCACACTCATATTTCAGCCAAACAAGAGAGGAGAAGAGAGAAAGAAGAAAAGAGGAAGAAAAGTTGGTTCGGGTTGACTCGAGTGAGAAAAATCATTGAGAAGCGAGTCAAATCGAAGCTCTTCTCGTTGTGGTCACTGGTGTGAGTTCTAGGACCCCCTCCTTTAAACGTTTTTGAATGATTTGGAGTTGGAAAACATCTGAAAATCGAGTTTTTGGGTGTGTGCATGTTTGACCCGTTTGTGTACGTGTATGTGTGTGTATGATTCGTTTGAGCCTTGTTTGTGAGCTTGTGTGTGCTTGAATGGTGTTGTGGTATGAATCCCTAAGGTTTAGGATGGTTGATTTGGGCTTAGAATAGGTTTAGATGAGCTTGAAGGTCGAAAATGGCAGATTGGGTTCGGGATGAACTGCATTCTGCATCAACTAGGGCTAGGCGACCGACTGGAGGCCATACGGCCGAATGGGGTGCGATTGAGGTTCATTCGCACGATTGAGAGTCCATTCGCACGATTGGGAGTTCATTCGCACGATTGGGGCCAGTCGCATGGAGGTCATGCGACTGAGGGTCCAGTCGCATAAGTGCTCATCCGCATTAGTCGCATGAGGTCCATCCGCATTAGTTCATTCACACGATTAGGTGTTCATTCGCATGAGTGTTCATCCGCATTGTTTCATTCGCATGATGCTCAGTCGCATGGAGGCCATGCGACTGAAGGGTGTCCATACGCCCGAATGGGGCTGTTGCACCCGAGGAGAAGTGTAGTTTAACTTCTGACTTTCGGGGGAAAGTGCAGATGTAAGTTTTGACGTAAAAGTTCTCGTAAGAGCATGTAAGATGACGATTGAGGCCTTAGAGAGCACGTTGGGCATGATGATGATGTTGCATGTTATGTAATTATGATGTTGCCTTGTATGATGTGATGCCTGTGCATGCTGATGTTCCTTATTATGATGTATGTTTATCTTTCCTGTGGCTTTACGTGTTATTTTAATGAATGAAATGAAGTATTACATAACGTAAAGTGGAAGATAATGAAAAGTGGAACATGATGAATGCATGCATTAATGAGTGATGGAAGTAATGAAAGTCTTGCAAGCATTGGATATCGGGACACGCCATTAAAAGGTGTTAGCCCAACGGTGTGCGGGTTCGCTACCCCGGGAGGATGCACATCGGGGTTTTTCTTTGTGATCGACCATTTATATGGAACCTCTACCACTTACCCCTGGTACTGCGGTATCATGTTTAGTTGTCTATTTATAGACTTCGGCCCGGTAGCCAAATAGTTCGGGGTGTAGCATATGGTATTGGTACGGAAGATATTTGATGCGCAAGAAAAGATGTAAAGATGAATGAACGAATGAAGATTATAATAATGATATTATCTATGTGTACGTATGATGTATGATCGCATGAAAGAAAAGAACGGTTTTAACGAAAGAAAAGTATGTTTTATTTTATAAAACTAGAACTCACTCACCAACGCTGACTTTGATGTGTTTCTAGTTGGCAGGTTATGAATGCTGAGGATGGCACAAGGTAGCTACTCAACTATTTTGGGATGACATCTATTTATTTAATGCTTTTGTGATATAATGCAACAATGTATTTTGTAACTGATTGACGATGTAATATTTGGAAAAAGTTTTTATAATGAAATGTGATGTCATTTTTGAATGTTTCCGCTGCAACCTTTTTGTAAGACGAATGTAATTATATATTTTATGCGCAATGATTTACCATCTGTAAGCGTCCTGGGAACGGGGCCTTACATAAACGGATAGAGTTCCCCCGAGCTATCGTGGCGCGAAAGGTGAGTTCCAGTTTTGAGGTCCTTCACAGTAAAACCAAATGGGTCAAATTCAACCATTGTGTTATTATCAATTGTAAATCGTCTCAGGATTGTGTTGGTGTTCCGCGCTATCTCAACGGTAGCAACCGAGATAAGAGTGAAACTAAAGCGGGAAGGAGATGAGGATCCGGATTCTAGATTCCATAGCGAACTGAAACATCTGAGTAGCTAAAGGAAGGGAAATCAACCGAGACCCCGTTAGTAGCGGCGAGCGAGAACGGATTGGGGATAAATTTTTAATTATGTCAGGTGTGTAGAGAATGTTGTTAAGGGTGTATGTGCGGGATGGTGTGGGATGTGTATGGTGGCCAGATCCAAGGATGGGTATTGACTGTCCATTACCAACATAAATAGAGTTAACAGGAGGCGATGTGAGTTTGGTAGAATTTTACCTGGGTCCGAGGTGAGGTGTGATGTTGCGCCGGTATCCATTATCCAATTTTGATCGATGGCGGGAGGGTACGAATCTTGTTGATATTGGTGACCATGAACACTTGATATAGTTGAGTTTTGTTGGTGTTGCTTGGTTCGGCTCCGTCGTTCTTACCGTCCCTCATGTTTGATCGTAATCTTTGACGGCGGCGGATAGGAGAAAGGTTTCTAGGGTTTCGAAATTTTAGGCTCTGATACCATAAAAGTGTTTATAGTATTGAATCATGATCCCCTTTCTTATTCATGAATGCCCATTATATAGGTTGGTTACAATCGATTAAATAGGAAACGATTAATAAAGGCAACAAATAATAACTGAATATAAACACAATCTTTATCTGCTAGTATAGTGTACTTGGGTTTAGTGATTAGTGTTGTATAGTTTTTACACGATAAATATATGGGTTGCGTTTAAGTAGAACAAGTTCACATGTCAACATGAAACCTATCCATCCGACCGGAGTGTTACGGTAGTAGGTATACGTATACACAAATGGCCTAAGCAGAAATACAGAATGTCAGTAGTAGACTACCAAGCTTATTCTAAAGCTTTATTAGGGTTGCAGTCCTGAATTTTCGATCAAAGATTTAAACTTAAGCCCAGATCTTTCTCGAGATATAATCAGGCCCAACTTTCTTCTTGTGTAATACTATTTATTTTGGGCTCCTTTGACAAGTTTAGCGGCTTTCTTTGCCTTTATTGCCGAATGCTAAGTATTCATTAATTTTTATTCATGTCAATTAATAGTATAAACAGCCACGTTATGAGATTACATTTAAATTAAAAACGTAATTTATGCAGGGACGGATTCAAGAACTATTTTTTCCTTCAAGGGTCAGTTTTTTACGATCCTCCTCGAGTGTATCTTAACTCGAAGTTGGAATTTTCGGTTCAAAGTCAGGTTGAGCCAAATTATATAATGACTTGTTCGGTGAGTCACATAATAATTAACACTTAGAAAATATGTGCACCATAAGGAGAAACTAAAAAAGCTTAAAAACTTGTTCTTAGTTTCATACTATGCAAACACCATTAGACAAGTAAACAAGGTTTTCCGTTCGGTGAGTCAGTGGGAATGCGATTACAAACCACTTAAACATTAAAAAAACTGAGCACACAAATATAATGAGGATACTTTTTTATAATGGGGGGTTAGAATTTTTTATTTGAAAAATCAAGGGATATTTTCAAATGAAAGTTTAAGAGCGAATTAGCGAATGACAATGCGTTAGGAGCTAATTTAAATAAATTGAGCTTTTGGTTGAACATGAGTTTAATAGATTTAATATAATATAAACCTAATTGCTTATTAGATTTTGTGTTTAAAACTGTTAACTAAAACATGCTCTTGATTTGACTTTTATTGGATTAAAGATTTTTGTTTGAAAACAATTATTTTGGTTCATGGGTCATAAATTTTCTTCATAGGGCAAGCATTTAGAAAATCATAGGGTCGACACCGAGAAGTACCAATATACATTACATGTTAAACAAAAAAAAATACACGGGGTTGGTTAACCCCTCCCTGTTTACTAGGTCTAACAATGAATTCACGTCTATTTTAAATTTTAAATAGTACTTTCTTTGATGAACGATAGTATAATGTTATTTATCGGTTCACTTTTAGGCCAAGTTTTATGTTGTAAAATTTGTTACTATTTCATCTTTTTAATTTTATATATCAGATGTAAAAATATTGAGAAAAAAAGGATAAAAGCCATATTCTTGATTTCTTTTTCTTTTTTACTGATGACTAGTGTAAGAAAAATACAGAACACAATGATACATTCTAAATATGGTCGTAAGATTAAATTATATCATTATGTTCATTAATGTCCGTACAAGTATGACAACCTCTCACCGTCGACCATCATGGCTTAGCACCATCAACCACCTCTTACCACCATCCAGCAATAGGGAGTCCTTCACTTAATTACTTAACTCTGCATATTTAAAGAAGAGTTCTATTTCAGAATGTGTTGAGGCTTAAGACGAATTGAACAATGGCTAGGTAACTATTATATGATGTGGAGGTCATGTGTTCGAGATATGGAAACAACATCTTGTAAAAATATAGGATAAATATGCATATTTCTTTCCCAAACTGGGCAACGCCTCCTGGACCTTGCGTATGTGCCATGTGGTAGCCTTGTTCACATCAATCACATGGTTTGGCCTTTTGTAGCTTCGAATTGGTCGCGTTCGACCCCTTGTACCATGGAACCTAGATGATTGGGGATTGCTCTTTTAAGATGGGTATACTCCTCGTTTTGCCTTGTACATAAGACTACTTTTAGTTATTAGTGATGAGGCAACACGTAATTTAATAATAGTTTGTCTTTGAGGTCGATCTTACTTTTTTTAAATGACTAACTCATGTATTCTTAATTCTACTCTTAAATCTATATTTTTTGTTCATCATGAAACTTAAAAAGATACATTTTTTCAACACTTTAGTACTGGTGGCCAGAATAGAAAGACAATTTAGTCCGTATTCATGCACCTTTCAATATAACTTGGAAAATGACTTTGTTGGATTCGTATTTTAATTTTTGGATCTTGTGAGTCGTGAATTACTTTTATATTAAAACAATTCGATAGTTAATCTAAATTACTCAACCGGATAATGATGTGTGGGTGTCATGTGTGAATTTTAGATGCTTAATGTTTTAATCTAATTATGATATCCAATACAATCACTTTGTTACATGTTTGATATGTAGGTTTAATGAAGTTTAACGAACATTATTTGAGAAGGATACAAATGACAGCAAGACTATGGTTTAAAAGATGCTAAAATGAAGAAAATTATGCAAGCTATAGGGAGGCCTTAAGCTACGGCCCTGATGCCGTAACTTACGGCCATGTGCTAAGACCGTCTTGAAACCCCGTAAGATAAGGGTTATAGTTGTGCCCTTTGGGTTAACAAATGCTCTTGTTGTCTTTATGGATCTCATGAATCGAGTATGCAAACCCATTCTAGATAAATTTATGATTATGTTCATAGACGCCATCCTTATCTATTCAAAGTCTAAAACCAATCATGAACTCCACTTGCGACAAGTTCTTGAGTTGTTAAAAAACAACTATACGCAAAGTTTTCAAAGTGCGAATTCAGGCTTGAGGAGGTCCAATTTCTAGGACATGTGATGAACACCTAAGGAATTCATGTTGTCCCTGCAAAGGTGGAGGCTGTGAAAAATTGGTGTGTTCCCAAAACCCCAACCGAAGTTCGTTCTTTTCTTGGTTTAGCGGATTACTGCTGGCGTTTTATTGTCAATTTCTCTAGAATTGCGAAGCCGGTTACTTCTCTAACTCAAAAGAATAAACCATTCAAGTGGGGGTCTGAGCAAGAAGAAGCTTTCGAAATATTATAACACAAGCTATGTAATGCCTCTATCTTAACCCTTCCCGATGGAAATGATGACTTCACCGTATATTGCGATGTATCTAGGCAAGGCCTTGGTTGCGTTCTTATGCAACGAGAAAAGGTCATAGCATATGCATCGAGACAAACTGAAGGTCCATGAGGTGAATTACACGACCCATGATCTTGAACTTGGTGTTATGGTTTTTGCTTTAAAATTTTGGAGTCATTAATTTTATGGAACGCAATGTATAATCTACACTGATCACAAAAGCCTTCAGCATGTTTTCAATCAAAAGGATCTCAACATGAGGCAACATCGTTGGGTCGAGTTGATTAACGATTATGACTATGATATTTGTTACCATCCTTGAAAGGCGAATGTCGTAGCCGACGCACTAAGTCGTAAGGTTCATAACAAGATGGTCTCATTTCAAGAAATTCGCGATCGATGACAATGGTTTGATACTTTGGGAGAATTCGACACGGATATTCGTTTGGATATTGATGAGACTACGATGTTACTACAAATTTTGAGGATTGATAATGACATAGAGATTTGTGTCTTGGAGGCTCAACAAGCGGTTCAAGCGGAAGGGAAAATGGGAGAAGAATTAGAGTATAATCTTCGAGCTCAACTGGAAACGAAACCCAATGTATTGTTGCTTTTTAAATAGAATTTGGGTTCCAAATCGTGATAATCTTCGTACCTTCATAATTAATGAAGTTCATCAAACTCGTTACTCTATTCACCTGATTCTGATAGGATGTATATGGATCTGCGTGGGCAATATTAGTGGCCTGGAATGAAGAAAAACATCGCAACTTACGTATCTAAGTGTCTTGTGTGTAAAAAGGTTAGGGCAGAACATCAACATCCTAGTGGATTGCTTGAACAACCCGAAATTCCTATGTGGAAATAGGAACATATATCTATGGATTTCATAACCAAACTACCTCGCACATCTCGTGGTCATGATAGTATATGGGTGATTGTCCATCGTTTGACCAGATTGGCGTATTTCATACCCATACGTGACACTTACAAAACATCAAAGTTGGCTAGTATACACATTGATGAGATTATGAGGCGTCACGACGTACCTTTGCACATCATATCTGATCGAGACGCTCGTTTCACTTCGCACTTTTGGTCGTCTATGTAAGAACTCTTGGGTACTCAACTAGATTTAAGCACGGCTTACCATCCTCATACGGATGGTCAAACTAAGAAAACCATTCAGACCCTGGAGGGTTTGCTATGTCTTTGTGTTCTTCACTTTAGTGGTGACTGGGATACGTATTTACTTCTAGAGGAATTCTCTTATAATAGTAGCTACCATTCGAGCATCAAGATGGCACCTTTCGAAACACTTTATGCTCACAAGTGTCGATCCCCAATTTATTGGACGGGCATTGGTGATAATTTCATCACTGGTCCTGAACTCATACAAGAGACGACCGATAAAGTTTCCATGATTCGTAAAAATCTTGAAGTGGCTAGAATTCGGCAAAATAGCTATGTAGATAAAAGACGCAAGCCGTTGGAATTCCAAGTTAGGGATATGATTCTACTTAAAGTCTTGCCATGGAATGGAGTTTTTCGCTTTGGGAAGAATGGTAAATTAGCTCCACGATTTGTAGGACCTTTTAAGATTCTGAAAATGGTTGGGAAAGTGGCTTACAAGCTGGAACTATCTTTTGATCTTAGCGGGGTTCATCCCGTTTTCCATATCTCAAATTTGAGAAAATGTTTAGCTGACGAAAGTTTGCATGTCCCTTTGGATGACATCCAGATTGACGAGTCCTAACCTTTTATTGAGAATCTCGTTGATATCATGGATTGCACCATGAAGAAGACTAGAACCACTACCATCCCAATCATCAAGGTTTGTTGAGAGAATAAGCATGGGCCTAAGTTTACCTGGGAACACGAGGACCATACGAAGAAGAAGTACCCGCATTTGTTTGTTTGATTCTATTTCTAATTTCGGGAAGAAATTCTTAAAAGTTGGGGAGACTGTAACTTTTCGGGTTTTTATTAACTAAAAGTTAACTTCATTATGTTCTTGTAAGGGTCTTTATGTAATTTATAAAACTATATGGGTTTATTTATGCTTGTTTCTCCTATTTTACATTAATTCGTTAATTTAAGAGTTAATATCTTTATTTATTAAAATAAACATAATAATAATAATAATAATAATAATAATAATAATAATAATAATTACAAACTTTGATTATTAGTTATGAGTTGTAACATGAATAATAATACAAATGATTTATAAAAGTTAAATAAATTAATTTAAAAGTGCTTTAGAGTTTAATAAGTAAGGGGTCATTACTGCTATTTTTAAAAATTGAAATAGTAACTTCTAGCATAAAATAACAATAATTAAACCACAGGACTAAATGTGTAAAATCTCAAAATTAACCCCTCCACCTCTTTCTCTCTCCCCGTAAATCTGGTGACCAATTCGGTCACCTCCGGCCAAACTCCGGCCGTCACAAAAGTCTCAGTTCCCGACCCAAACGTCTCCATCGAACCGTGGGTCCTTTGAGTTTAGCACATGGATCAAACTTGTAACCACTATCAATTCGATCAAAACGATTGTTTCATTAAAGAAACATTCGAAACCGAAACTACACTCAAGTTTCACCCGTTTCAGCCCTCAAATCGAGTTAATAATCAAATTAATTGAACATGAACGTACATCTAATCATTTAGAACTCAATGATGCGTTTAATTACGTTTTTTCTAAGAAAACATTAATCAGGTGAATTGGAATCAAAACCATCGCGACCTACAACTCATTCGAAGACCCTTTTTTTCGAGCATTCTAACTCATAATTGAGTGAGGGCTTTTATTCACCTTATTGCCCTAAAGCCTAAACAACCCTCAATTGAATCAATAGCGTCATCATCGTCTCGAACAAGTTATGATTTTGATCGTGATTGTTCTTGTCCTCATCACCCTCATTTTAGAACAAAATCAGGTAATTAGACACACCTTTGTGCTTGTTCTCACATAAGGATTAAAAGCCCTAATGTTAATTCGATTAACATACTCGAATCGTTGCCTACTTTGGATCGGATTGGATCTAGGGTTTTTGAGGATTTAGGGATTCATTGCAATTAATGCTTTTAAGGTGTGGAACACGGCTCTTAACAAGCATAAGTGCCCCAGCCTACTGGTTAAGAGCATGGTCCATAGTGTTTGAGATCCAGGGTTCGAACCCCGGCACCATCAATTATTTTTTAGGCTCTTTTTGTAATTATTAAATTTATGGAAATTTTATTAAATATTATAAAAATCATTTTTGATAACTAAAATCATTTTTAAAAGTTACCAAATTATTTTCTGAAAAAATTTTCAAACTTAAAAACTTACATATTTCCTTAATTAAAGCGTTATAACAAAGATTATTAAAGTTATTTCTTATAAACTTGCAAAATGGACTTAAAGTTAAATAATTTACTTAATAATTAATAAATTAATAAAATATTATTGGTCAAGACGTTATTTTAATCATGTTGCACGTCAAATGGTTATAAAAATTCATTTATACTTTATATCTAAATTTTAATAAAACAATTATTATAAATGGCCTAATTTCATTCTCGACCTTAATTATTGAAGCGAGTTATTTTTCATTGAAGTCGAATAAAAGTGAATCACTTATTTTAAAAACCCCAAATTCCAAATGAATTCATAGTTCATATTTGGTCGTTAATCATATCCATATCTCAGTCTTGGAACTTACAAGTTTAGGTATTCTGTAAAAGGAACCATTGGAGCAATCTTAATTCCTTGTTATTTCTTTTAAGATCATCTTATACATCATGTGAGTTTTCATGCTCCTTTTATTTTACTTCACACCTATTGGGGTGAAACATGTTAACCTTATAAACTTACACTTGTAAACATCTTGATACTTGTAAATACACTAGCAATTCATATTTAATTTTATCATGGTTATTTGCAATATTGTGAGTCTTATATGATAGACATTTTGTGTAAACAATCATTAACTATTGCTAGCCTATTGATGTCATTAATCTATGGGCTTGACAAGCCTATTTGGTGCTAAAGCCGAGGTTATTGCCAACTCCTAATGACGTATTCTTGTTCATCATGGGAACCAAGTACACTTAGCTAATCGTTATAACTTATTAAGGCCATCTTAATCAAGGTTTGATTGTATCATTATGCTATCTATATTCTTGCATTATTCATAACCTATGACATGAATTACTTCTTATAAACTATTATATGTATGTATGTATGTATAACCCATGAAAATTCACCAACATTTAATTGTTGGCTTTCTTTTTAACATATTTCAGGAAATGCCCAAAGTTGATGTTTGATTATGAAGTATGGACACATCTAGGATTGGACCTAGAAAATAAAAGACATGTTTTAAATTTGAAGTTGTTAAACTTATGTTATGTTTTGTTTTTTGCTTGAGAATTATTGGTTGTAATTTTTGTTAAAACTTATGCTTAATGATATTTACATTTAATGGTAGTGTTATGTAACTTTGAACAATCTTAATCCTCACATCTCAATGTTTTCGCCGTTAAGATTGGGGAGTTACAAGAAGCCCGTAAGTGATTGTTTTCTTATTAATTATTAAATTAATTCTAAAGTTGATTGTTTTTTGCACTTGTGTTAATGAATGCATCCAAAGTTTCAATATTTACTTTCATAATTTGTGTCTTTAAGTTAATCGAGTTTGTTTGTTAAACACTTTCCATTAATTTCTTATGAAAACGACCTTACTTACACAATAAGTGTAACTAAGACCCACGTATTACTTACTCAATAAACACTTTCCATTGATTGACAACCAAATCAGATAAAACTAAAAATATCAAGAACAAGTATGATCTTTGTGATGATCTTCATGAACCATATGAATCACCAAAGAAGTGGTTTTCATCTTAAAAGATCAGGGCTAGAAACTAGTATCAAGCAGTTATATTTCAAAAATTAAAATTAACATAAATAAAGCTCGAACCCAAGTTCACATGTATATCTTCTTAAAAATAAAGCTCGAACCCAACTAGGGACACTACCCCATTGATCCTACTAGCGGTGGCTACTGTTTGGATGACACTCCCTAGATGCGTTGTTGCCCTTTGGACCGCATTTCCCTCGGACCCCTTCAAAGGGGGTGTCCTCTGGAATACTCATTTCTTGAAGGTTTCGCTTCTGAAAATTTGGACCATGTATATCATTGCTTTTGTCCATTGACATCATAGGATAATTATGACATGAATTAATATGCTAAAAAGTTAAATAATATTAAGAGTTCATAGTTTTTTTTGTTAATTAAAGGTTAAAAAAACTATTAATTTAGAGTTAAGCGCTATCACCCGGAAAAAAAACTATTTTAGTTATGGCATTGTTTTGGAAGTACCCGAATCTAAAAGTTCACTTGAACCCTTAAAAAAGATTGAATCGGCATATCAAATTTTATCAGACGATCTTTTATACACACTGTTATAGACATAGTACTATTCGTGGCATGATTCATGACCTAAAATTAGAACTAACCTTATAACATTAAATGGATTACATGTATGTACGAATTAAAGTTTTGATCCTCTAGAAAATTGAGTGTAACATTATCTACTAAAAATGTTATATAACTAAATGAGATAAATATAGGACAAAGACCCATACATAGGGAGTGTACAGGGGTATGGTGGATTGGACAAGAAAAGAAAGAGCGAGAAGTAACCTTCCTTAACATAAATGGTTTGCATTGTTTAGAAAAGTTGTTTTCTTTAAGATTGGTCCTCTATAGGTTAGGTTAGACGGCTAATGTCGTACAAACTATGCTCACATGAAAGTTAGAAAGAATTTTGATTATACATATTTTAATAAGTAAGATATGGAGCATTCATAACAAATTTATTATTTTTTTATGTGAATATGTATTTTATATTATGAAAATGATTGTTAGTGGGTCTGAGTGAATGAGAGAATATTTATGGGGGTAATATGGAGAATCACGGTACAACCTCATAAGTTTTTTAATATTTTAAAAGTGGTAATGATAAAAATATTAAAAAATATTATTTAATTGAAAGAGATAGTAAAAAATAGTGTTTTATTGTAAATATGATGATGGATCAAATAATAACTCATTTTTTAACGAAAACTATAGGAATCAATCTCAACCACTCATATATATATATATATATATATATATGTGTGTGTGTGTGTGTGTGTGTGTGTATATATATATATATGTATATATATATATTGTAGAGTTATCATGAAAACTAAGTTTTTTTGTGAGAACTCTAGAAACCAATATGAATCACACATTTAAGTCACATGCTATTTTCACATTTTTTATTTGTTCACAACTTTTTTTCACGATATTAGTTTAAAAAAAATTTCACCATTAATTTCGGTTTTTTTAATTTTTCCAACGAGTACCATATTGATATATAT
>BJCM01206480.1:0-11976 GCA_018326385.1 Flaveria bidentis | reverse complement strand
TATATACATACATATACGTATACGTATACGTATACGTATATGTATGTATATACGTATACATATACATATACATATACATATACATATACATATACATATACATATACATATACATATATACACATATACATATACATATACATATACATATATATATATACACATATACATATACATATATATATATATACCTATACATATATATATATATATACACATATACATATACATATACATATACATATATATACACACATATACATATTATATATATATATATATACACACATATACATATACATACATATATATATATATATACCTATACATATATATATATATATGTATGTATGTATGTATGTATGTATCTATATACACACATATATACATATATATGTATGTATATAGATATATATATATATATATATATATATATATGTATGTATGTATGTATGCAGTGTTGCAAAAATCTGCTCTAGGCGCCGATTAGTCGACGACTAATCGCCAATCGGACTTTCACCTTGGCGATTTCACATAATTGGAGCCCCTAATCGGTAATCGGTCAAAATTGGTCAAAATCGGACCTAGGCGGTCTTAATCGGCCAAAAATCAGTGATTCCGACGACTTTCCGTTAGGGTTCCGGCGAGTTCCGGCGGGATTCCGGCGACTTTCAAAAATTCCAGGAAAAACTTAGAAAATCCGGCGAAATATGTATATTTATATATAAAACTAAACTTTTTTATTAAAATTACATTCGAAAATGTGTGTATTTATATAAAAAATTAAAAATTATATATGAAAAAACCAATCCGATTAATTCCGATTAATCCCGATTAATCCCGACTAATCTCTAGTCCCTTCCTCGCCGCCCGACTAGCGCCTAGCGATTTTTACAACAATGTATGTATGTATGTATGTATGTATGTATGTATGTATGTATGTATGTATGTATGTATGTATGTATGTATGTATATATATGTATATATATGTAGGTATATATATATATATGTAGGTATATATATATATAGGTAAATATATATCTACCTACATATATATATATACCAACATATATATACATGTACATATATCTATATATATGTATGTGTATGTGTTGATATGTGTATATATGTATGTATATATATATGTGTGTGTATATATGTGTGTGTATATATATATGTGTGTGTGTGTAATTAAACACCTAAAGATTTATTTTGAGCTTAAAGAAAATATATATTGTTTGATAGAGAAAGGAACATCATAATCCATTGCTTAGGCCGTACTCCTGTAGCATTAGAGCAAATTAATATAAAGAGATCCAAGGACTCAAAAACCATGAATAGGAATTGAGAAACAAAATTTAGTATAAGCAAAGATGAATTATCAGAAGGTGAAAGTATGTCTAAGATTACTAGATCACTAATGATGTGTAAAAATAGGGTCCGTTTGGCAAATTTAAGGGACCTACTCTCCAACCCTGTAACATGTCATGGCTGGGTATTACAAAAATAATGGTGATAACTTTGCATTATGTGTTTAACAGAATTCTATCACACTATTATAACTGCAAGCAAAAAAGTGAAGGTATTTCAGAACTGAGAAAGAAACAGCATACATCTCCCAGTACGAGCTTCTTTACCTTTTTTCTTGAAAACCTGAGACGTTCTTGAAGGTTTTGCGTCAGCAACTTTAATATTAAAATTTCTTCGTATAGTACCTAAATTCTGCCCTTCAGTGCCACTACAGGCTTCTCGTATGTAATCTAAATGTGTATTTTCTTTTTTATCAACTCTTACTTTTCTCCCATGTGTTCCCTTTTTATCATGTAATTTATAACCAGCATTTAATTTGTCCTGACTCCTATCCCGAGACAATTCTGTATTATCAGCTTCCATGCTACCTTCAATGTCATCATCATCAACAAACCAACCGCTATCCACATCTGATTCATCATACTGTTTCCAAAAGAACCATAAATCATTTTTATATATCTTTCCTTTTAAAAAAAGAAAAAAACTTTATAAACTGATAATCTTATATAGCAGCATCCACAAGAACATCATGTATTCTAAAAAGCTAAGAATAATGATTAAAATTTCAGTCACATTCTTGATATTGCTAAATAACATTAGTCACCAAAGACAAGCACCTACCATTCTTTCAGCACTCTGACAAGGTGATGACATCAGACTGTCAGATCTTCTCTTTGGAGTCTGAGAAACCTGGGGAGAACCACCTCTTTTAGAAGCCTCTGCCAATGTCATTGCTATACTATGAGCAACATCTTCATCATCATTTTCCCTCAGGCCCCTCTTCACATTTCCATATGTATGTGAGACAGGGAAACGTGGTGTCCGTTTTCCAACAACACGAGGCCGGCTTCCTATAAGTTCGAAAACAAAAAAGCAATCTTTCATTTTAACGTAAACCACTTAATTGATTAAAAGAAACATGATAAAAAATATATGATTATTCTCCTTAACCCATAGTTAAACTAGAGAACTATGACATGGTGGGATAACTGGTAAGAATCTGAGGTCTTTGGATGTGCAATATAAAACCTCTATTTAATCATTGTGAACTCAAGCACAATGATTCGTTTTTGGTGTTGTGATTCTGATCATGATGATCTGATATACTGATTATTAAGCAATCACTTACCAGCAGAGCGCTTCTTCTTTATTAATGATAGGGAACTATAATCCGTTGGAACTGTCTCTGGATGCAACCGAAAACTTTTAGATGTGGTCTCAGGAACTTTACGCTGCATGCGCTTTTGAGGCTTCCTGGATGGCCCGACACCATCATTCCTTTCTTGTTCACTATCCCTGTCTTCCTGAAAGTGAGTGAAAACACACAAGATATAAATTAACTCCATTAGTCCATCTGGACAAGCATGTTGCATAAAACAGCATTTACTTTGGCAGATTAGATGGAATACACACACGGACATCTGATATAGATAATCAAATGAATAGCTTAGTGAGAACAAATATACATATATATATATATATATATATATACATATATATATATATATATATATATATATATATATATATTGTGTGTGTGAGAGAGATCAGAAACTTGAATACAGATAAGAACTGTAAGAGCTAATCTAGGCCACCCATTTACATGTAGTGGTAAAATTTGAATTCAAATGCATATAATTTTCCTCCAACAACCTCTGCATCTGAGATATGTGGCACAGAATGGATTTAACAATTCTTACTTATATCTAAGCTCTTATTGGAGCCCTCCCCTATATTTATATAAACACAGTTAACACACACATGTATATATAATATATAGAAAGAATTAGTAAGAATTTTGTTGCTCTTGCATTGAGCATTTGCAGATGTAAATAATTAGTCCTGCAAGAATAACCTGATGAGCAATACAACTAAAAATAAGTATAGCCTTAACTAAATAGTACCAGTGTATCTAAGAGTACCACAGCCTTTTTTCCCTTATTGATCTATGGTTGATTAAAAGTGCCCAACCGAACAGATGGAAAACAAAACAAAAATTCAAGAATGCACCATCAAAAGAATGAAAGTTCCAGTCACTCGATAAGAGTATACGAGCCTTCCCAGATATCTTTGTTGGTTTTTTGACATATGTAGCTGTCAAGATTAATCAAATTCTGATTTGGATTGCTATGATGAACTTGGAGTTTCTGATTTTTCAAAAGTTAAAATGGCCGGTAATAACTATCAGAAAAATTAAAAACAGGGACTGTTATGCTACATCTGAATATTCCAGGAATCCACAGGTCTTTTGTTATTAAGGTAAGCAATGTAGTTACACAATATCTGAAGGCACATGCGACTTTCTGGAGAGTTGGTGGGTGATGGGGCAAAAATCTTGACATAATCTTGATCTCGAAGATATCATTTCCATATAGTTCTTACGGAAGAGCTAACCTTCTACTACTTGGTTTCAATTTGGATAATCTTCTTATGGGTGTTGGAACACAATTCTCTCCTTTAAGGTAAGTGAAGTGTCAGAAAAACAAGTCACTCAAATTGATCTGGTGGTTGGAATTGAATCTCCCCATGACACTCTTTAGAATAGACTAACCAGATAGGTGGAATCAATCAGTTTGCTTAGTGTGGACTTGCTCAACTTGGTTTGTTTGATGAACATGAGTCGGTTGACCATTTGGTTTACTTGGAAGACTTGTGTTTTGACTTGTTTCCTTCTATTTGGATCACAACTCTTGTTTGGGTTTCAAGGATATGTTTAGCCAATGGACTTGTCTTGCTATTTTAGGTTGTTAGATGTCCACATTATGTTTCTTTGACAGAAGCAAATTTATTTTGCAATAATAGGCTTATTTATTTTCTTATTTAGTTTATGTTTTGTTTGGCAAGTTAGAGTATGAGATATTTACACATTTTACTCTCATGAAGAGTATCAGCATATAAACTTGCAACTTACAAAAATAAGGGTTTTATTGTGTGTAACAGTTTGGGCATATGTGCCATATACTTGTTAATGCTTCAGGTTTAACCCATGCTCTTTTTGCCCCAAACATCAACATAAAACAATATAAGCATGTGCTGACGAGTTGTTCATGTTCCTTCACCTGACTAACCTCATTTTACCTTTAGATGCTATCACACTTTTAACTTAACCTTAAAACATTGCAACAAAAACAAAGGGGTGAATGTGTGCCAACAACAAAAAGATTGGAAACGTTTATCAATAAATAAATTTAAAATCTTACCATGTTGCTATAATAATCAGTCATCATAGCAATAAAGCCCACAACAGAGGCAGTGCCCTCCGGAAGAGATAAGTATGCCTGAAAATTCCAGATGTACATAAGAAAGTGACTTCACAAATGAAAAGAATGTGCAGGTCTTTTTAAACAATTCCAAAATACATCATATTCATAAACAAGTTCAACAGCCACTTAGAAAGTTCTGTTGTAAATACATGACCAAAGTATATGTAAGGGACCTAAGGGTGGATTCGCCAAGTTGAGCTTAATTCATACAAGTCATAAGATCTTAAACACTAAATCAATGTTCTTAAACTAAAACATTGACATATGGGATAGAGAAACTGAAACGATATATAAAACAAAAAGGCTGCTGGTAGGTGCATTATTGTAAAATTGCATCCTAAATCTTATTCATAGCATGATAAAATATTTATATAAAAAATCAAGCCAACTACAAAAGTTTGTGTAGAATCTACACGCAATTCTTTTCTCTTACATTTCTTGAACCAGCACCCATCTATGTCCTTTTACCGTTACCCTAACAGCATTGCCATTCCTTGTCCTGATGTCACATACTTTCGACTTGGCTAAACCACCTAGCTAGCAGTTTAATTCCCATTACACGAGCGGATCTTATTGCTAGTAATGACATCTATCAAGTGGGTTCATTTTGCATTCTCTTATTTCTATTTTCATGCATCGCTTGTCTTTATATCCAGTTACATGGCAATACCATACTGTACCATTAAGAAATCCAAGCCAGTGTGACTGTTAACTGCTTAGTTGTTTGACAACAAAACAAATCTTAATTCAATGTCATGTAAAGTAACATAAGACAGGATTGTAAAACAATGTTACCAACTGGAGCTAATAGTTCAAGAGGTTCAGTTTGGTATAGTACCAATAAGTGAGTTATGAGAGCTCAAGAGATGTTACATTGCATTGATTTATCTGACTTGCAATACAATTATACAGTTTATACCTTCATTTAAAACAATAAGCAGTTCATTTGATTTGCCAAGTAAATTAAGAAAACAAACAACATTAGACAGATATTAATATACTAAATTCACATGCAAAAATCAAATGAAACAGAACATTTTAAGTGTGAAACATGAGGTCACCAAAAAGAAGCTCAATAGGAGAGCATGATTACTTTATTCAGAGAATAAACAGCTTCCACCATTTCCACAGAGCGGTTTCGGAGAACAACAGCCACCTAGATATGTACATAGCATATGAATATTATTAGATGCCATCACAACTTTCAAACTATATAACAAAGTGACCAAGCCAACTGAAAGGCTCATAAAATTCAACACTTAAAATTTAATGAATTTAGCTTACCTTTTTCCAGTCTCTCCCGTGCTTACGATATGCTTCATAAAAATGTCCCAGCTCTTCCTTGCTCCAGTGTGGTCCCAGCATGTCCGACAACTTCTTTTTCTGGAAAGAATAAGATGGTCATTTACCATCAACAGTTAAATTTATATGTTGTTTCTTATTTTAGCAATTGACAATGATTCTTATAGATTAGCAATAACATAGAGTTATATTTTTAAAGACTTCTGTTTTATTTCTAAATTTAACCATAGCATAAGCTCTTAGGGAATAATCTCTTTCTTAGTTATTTTTTTCATGACTAAATATCTCTCCAGCCGGTCGGTGGGAGTTGGATTGAATCGACTTCGTCTTCTTCCCAACAATGAATCCTGTTCAAGCTGTGATAATAGGACGTTTCCGTACCCCTTACCTTACTCAAGACAAGTACCAACGTCATGATTATACAGCTAGATATGAAACAAAGGGCAAGGAAGGCAAGTGTAATATAATATTTTCAACGCCATTGATTTCAAAAGGTTAGCGATATATTGTGTCATCAAGACAATCAATTTACAAAGCAACCATGTCACAAGTAATGACTTAAATAAGAGTTTTTCTCCATAACATTAAACAAAATGCTCCCTGTTTATATTATATTTCATATTCTACTGGGGCCTACCTGCTGCTCATAGAATGATATGTGTTAGGTACATTAAATAATCACCACTAGCACCACGAACAGTCAAGGTAAACAAACTCACTTCCTTGCAGCAGGTTTAAAATTATAACAAAGTCACGAACAAGACAAAACGTAGGGAACTTGTTCACAAAAGATAATTGTAACAGAAAATGATTTTGGGCAGTCTTGAATGTAGAGAACTTGCTCATAAAGTTCCTGAGAGTAGCTCATTATAAAATAAAATAAATAATTAAAAAACTTAACTGTTAAGTGTTGACTGACAGCAAGTGATCATAAAATACTAAACTAAACAAAAGAATAAAATTATATTTTTATTTTTTAGGCAGGACAAAGAGAAATTTAAGATGATCAAGACACATTGAGCATCGTCACTAGCACAAAATCACTCAGGACAAAGAAAATTCAAAACCCACAACAGGATATTCGATGATAAAATGACCACCAAGAAGGTTCGCCAGGTTCAAATGCTAACATGATATGATGCAACAAACACAAAAGGAAAACAACTTGACAAACGCACAAACTCGCAATCCTCTTAAAAGAACAGTAATGGTGCAGTACTGCAATTCATAACACCGTACGATCAAAAGATACAAGACTAGGGAACTTGAAAGATATAATGGTATTGGAAACAACAATATGAAATAAAATGATTAAAGTCAGAATTTACTCACTCGCTGGTTTTTCTTGTTGGTGCTATCTCCATCTTTAGTTGGAGATACTTCATTATCATACGGGTACCGCTTGTTCACACTTCTAGACTTTCTTGTTGGGCCCATGAGATCTCCCTGAAAAAAGATAAAGAGAATGAAGGGAAACTGCATCTACTTTACATACCAATGGTATCTACTTTACCTTCCAATGATACCATAGACAACTTAGTACTGAGTCCTAAAATTTAACTGAATACCACATGCATGCACTAATCTAAGCTACTTCTTTCTACTTCTACATCAAAGACTTCGTGTAATACATTCACACCACACGGAGAGAGAGGAAAAAGTGCTACAAATAAGCAAAGCTAAAGTTCTAACGAACAGACATTTATGGTTTGGTCCATAATATCCTTGTACATTAAATAGATTACCACCATGTTGTTATATCAAGGGCTTCCAAAAAGATGAGAAACATAGTCACATGGTGCTTCCTTTTAGGTATTACTTGTTTCCTTAAAAACTACAACTTTGTAATGTCATCCTCATAGATATATAACGTATAATACTACTTTCCAAGTTAGTAAGGAGTAAGGATCATAGTCTACAAGTAGTGCTAACAAACATCCCAACAATTTGTTCTTACCAGTTACCCTCCCAGGGTTGGTGTGAAGACCATCAAGTTTCTATTGTCACAAACAATCAAGTGTACAAGATTTAATGTCTAGAGTTTCCATCATCATATATGTAGATATATTGTGCTTATGGAATTAGTATGTGGAACACCACATGCCATGAGTCATGGCACCTTTTCATGTTATAATCTTGCTAGCATCACATGTTAGTACGGTACATAAAATTATAAACAAATGATGAATGGAAAAGACCTAGGAAATCAGAACCCTCTACACAAACACCCCAGTATATCTTAGACTTCACACCTATGATGTTTAGCATCTCATCAAAAAGTAAAATATACCTTAAGTCTGAAAACACAAAATCAAGACAAGCTTATAAGTTATAAGTATAGGAGTCTAGCCTGCATAGCATATATAGAGATACAGAAATATTTTTTTACGAAAGACCATGTATTCAATGTGATATAAAACACAAAAGCAAGAAGCATAGTCGAAAAAAACTAGTTTGTTTCTGCATCCACTCATCTCTCCTCACAAAAGCCACCTCAACAAAATAAAAAATCTAAATCTTTAAGAGGTCTATAAATCATTAACTAAACTGTTGATACACATCGCTCAATCTGCTCTCACATGTTAAGCCAATACATTCATACATATGTCAATAACATGTTGATTGTTGAGGGATTAACCCAGAAAGAAGAGAAAGGGAAGATATGCAAAAAAAGAAGAGATAAAAGGTCATGTGATGTGATGGGCTATAATGTGTCGCGGCAATGTCAATCAGCTCCACGGAATGAAAAATATCTCAGACATCGTCTGGAAGATCAAACTTATTGACATCAGGGCTATTTTTCCTTTTGGGTTCAATATGTAACATAACAAGCAGCTTTTTTCAACTATCATGGGACGACCTCTTGAATCTATTTCTAAATAATACAAGTTTCAGTGACAGGAAAATCGAAAAAGCAAGCTCCATTGATAGCCCCTACTCAACTATAACTGGTTACAAGGAGAAAGAAAAGCTATAGTGACCAAAAAAAATCAAACTCCGTTGATAGCCCCTACTCAGCTATAACTGTTTACAATGAGAAAGAAAAGCTATAGTGACCAAAAAGCCTCTAATGAGAATCCTTTTCTAACGGTGACCTAAGAAAATAGGTTATAACTGTTTACAAAGAGACCGAACCACTAACTAGGACTCAGGTTTGTAAGAATGAGCACTACTGAAGCACAATATTAGATTGTAAAGAAATAATGTGAGAATTTTTTTTTAAAGGTTACTTAATCACAGAAATAAGATAGTATCATCCTTGATCGTTCAAGTAAAAAGAGAGCTGGATTTTTTACTTTAAATATGCACCATGTTACATTTCCACTCAGGGAAGTGCCACAGATCCCAAACTCTTGGGAAACTAACCTACCTTCATAAAAAGTAGGATAACTTCAATGCTTGATTTGCATCAAAACCCATAATGTATATATTTTTCATGAGTAGAATAGTAGATAAATAACTAATAATATTAAATACCAAATAAACAAAATGATCAAAATCAGTACACTAATTCGTAACTGAAATCAAATCTTCCATAACAAACATCAAGCAGCAGCCAAACAACCCCATAGAAGAACAAATTTGGTCAACACTACATACGCAAATCAGCCATCAATCGCAAGGTCAGCTGACAGTCTCACACCACTTACACCATCAAATACCTACGCTCGTAAAACAAACTATAACACGAATGACGAAAGTCAATTTCCCACACAACAAGCTAATCAGTTTCGACTCACTCGTAACCAATTACATCGAACTAAAATCGAGATTAAACTCGTCAAATCACATCAACCAGAAGGCGTTAGTTCAACTAGTCAACAGCAGAAACAAACACACGCAGAGAATACTCACACTACGAAAACCTAATTCACAACAATCGAAAGAAACAAAAAGTTACAGATCAGTTTGATAGCTTGAGTTGTGTGATTACCGATTATGAAGCTTGAATCGAGTTATAGCATTAGATTGGCGAGAAGAGGATGATCGATTGAATGAATCTGAGAATTTCAGCAGGAATTTGAGTATGTTGGAGAGAGACGAATGAGGAATCGGGGCAACAACCGCGAAACTTGAAAACCAAATACAGAGGAAACGAGTGTATTAGTATTAGTATTTGTGGAATGTGACTTGTGAGCTTTCTTTTGTGTTTTTTTGTGATTTTGTTTTAAATTTTTCAAAAGTTGTATTTTTTATATTTTATTCCATTGATAGTCACCGTCTAGGGTGATGTTTGGTTGGAAAGTATAAAGGGGAGATGATATGTGTTTTCATACTATACAACCATTGTTTCTAAATATCTTTGTATCTTGTTAGGATAAAGCATTTTAGTTTTACTATTATGTTTTTTTAGAGCGTTCACAACTCATTTCTCGTATTTTTTCATATAATTACATTAAAAATCACTATTTTTCTCTCTTATTTTCAACTTTATTAATACTTTTTTATCTCTCCTCCACTCACAACCACTTAAAATATATTAAAGATATTATAGGATTTTGAACAATGTTTCCCCAAAATAGAGATTAAACAGTAAATTTCTCATATTATTCACTCACAACCACTTATAACCATACAGAAATATAAGAAACGGATTGTGAATGCTCTTATAGACATCAAATCATTCAGATTACCCTATATATTAATAGAAGAAATAGAAGAAGTGAAGAAGCAAGAATATTGAGTGTGTTTGTGGTTTTGCCACACACCTTTCTTCACTTTGGAAAATTGCACCCCTCCAAACGTGTTTTGAGGGGTAGAAAGGGGAAATCATCCCTGTTATTCCATTCGTTTTATTTTTAGAGAGATAAAGTGTTTTCTCTTTATCACCACCGGCACTGCCACCGCCTACATCGCTACCGTCTGCATCGTGGTCTCCTTCAACGGAAGGCATTACTGCAACGTTATTGCCTACTCCAAAGGCGGTTCTTGTGGTGGTGGCTCTGTTGTCGGGCGTACCAAAGGCGACGAGGGTTTTTTTAGGGTTTTGTGTGGCGGTCGGTTGTAGCGAAGGCGGCGACGAGGGTTTTTTTAGGGTTTTGTGTGGCGGTCGGTTGTAGCGAAGGCGGCGACGACGGTTGTTGTGGTGGTTCTATTGCCGCTTTGCCTCCCCTTTGTGGCTGAGGTGGAGCAGGTGGCGGTTGTCCATGGCTAAACCGGTAGTCTGCGTCGTCGGTGTTGTTGTTTTATGGAATCTCATGATTCTTGGCTTGAAATCGGACTAGATTGTGATGGTTGTCGTCGGTGTCGTCATGGTGTTTTCGGGGGTTTTCTCGCCAGATCGTGTTGCTCGATCACCGGTTGTACCGGTGATGGTATGTCGTTGCATCTGACCGTTGGTTGGTTGTGTTTGGTTTTGCTTTAGGCTGCATCTGCGCCTTTGTGAATAGATATGAGTTCTTTGTGATTTTGGGCGGGCTTTGGCTATATTTGCCTTCCGTTTACGTTGTTGTGGTGAAATCCTAAAACGAATTTCATATTTGTTAGGCTTTGTAACTGTGATGCAATCGTGATTTGTTTTAGCACGTCGATGACGTTGAGCCTGGGCTCACTTGAGACTTTTTTTATCATGTTGTCGATGATAATGATGCGGATATGATCATTTGAAGTGTTTTTTAGACCGGATCGGACCGGCCGATTCGACCGGTTCGACTGGGAGTCGGTGTCGTGTTCGGTCCGGTCTGGTGTGAATCGTTTTTTAGTGGTTGAACTGGCCGGTTCGTCCCGAACCGCTGGTCGGACCGGGAAACCGGACCGGTTTGCACCGGTTTTGGTTTTTTTAATTTTAATGGGTAAAAACGTGGATATACAAATATAGTTAAGTTTTATATATAACTATAATATATATATATATATATATATATATATATCATATATAAAT